>CAUJNA010000391.1:1152209-1364721 GCA_963377175.1 Effrenium voratum | reverse complement strand
TTTTTTGCGATTTCTGCAGTGCCCGCGCAACGCTCTGCACGGGAATCGGCGTGGTCGAGGTACAAAAACTCGAGGTTTTTTGCGACTTTTGTTGTTCGAACTGGTCCTCGGGAGTTGTCTCGTGGTTCGCGCGCCTGCTCCCGGAACCGGCGGGTCGCGGGTTCGATTCCTCCCTGGTCCGCGGGCGGGCGTCGCAAGATGCAACTTGCATTTTAAAGCAACTTGCGCAGAGCAACTTGCGCAGAGCAAGTTGCACAGAGCAACTTGCGCAGACCAACTTGCACCGACCAGTTTGCGCAGAGCGCCTTGCCTAGAGCAACTTGCGCAGAGCAACTTACGCAGAGCAACTTGCACAGAGCAACTTGCACAGAGCAGCTTGCACAGAGCAACTTGCAGGGAGCGCAATTTGCACAGAGCAACTTGCAGGGAGCCACTTGCAGGGACCAACTTGCCGGAGCAACTTGCACGGAGCAACTTGCGCAGAGCAACTTGCACAGTGCAACTTGCGTAGAGCAACTTGCGCAGACCAACTTGCGCCGACCAGTTTGCGCAGAGCACCTTGCCTGGTGCTGTCTCGCGCTTGCTTCACAAATGCTTCGTGTAGGGATGCAGCGTTGGGCCGACCTCGCTTGCGATGTTCTGCTGTCGGGCCAACCGTGGTCTAGTTTTTTCTTTCTTATCATGAGCCTGCCTGCCAGGTGGAAAACAAAAGCGAAGTCACCGTGGAGATCCAGGCTGGCAGCTGCATGTATGACCTGGAGATGCGTGGGGCGCATCGAAAATTTGACACGGAAGTTTAGACTTTGTTGTGTTGCACATCCGTTTTCATATTCTTGATTCGGATTGTTTGGATGATTAAGCTGGCAGTTTGGCCAATAGAGCTTCTCGCGAATGTGCAACTGATGGCAGATCCCAGTTGCGACAGCTGCGAAATAGGGAAGTGAAGGCATGCGCATGCCGGACGGAAGCTTGGCATTGATGGCCGAAAAGCTCCGTGCTGGCGATGGAATACTTTGTGCCGGGATTACGCTGGCTTGCAACTGCCAGTCAGCTTCTTCGGTTTCAAGGGCTGGAGTGCCTCGGAAAAGCCAGGAATCACATTGGCAAAAAAAGCAAGCAACCTAGACCCACTGTGGGGCTTACCTAAGTCTAAGTTCTTCAGTTCTGACAGACTATTTTGATTGAGGTGAGAAACCAAATTTGTTTTTCGTCCAATCCACGAAGGAAAGCAGTTAAATCCAGACAAAGGAGCTGAACGGCAGGTGCCGCCGTCCACCCAGAAGGGGGATATCTCGGCCGGGCTCTCAGAACAACAAGAACCCTCTCTGCAGCAGTTAGTTGGTTTTGAGAGGTGCCGGCTTTGTCGCTGAGTTCAACATCCCCTTTTCGGCTACTTCGAACTTAGTGTCTCCTTGGGGTGATGTTTCAATTGGATAAAGGAACCGAACACTGTCGTGATCCACGAGGCTTCGGCCCATTCAAAGCGTCGCTTTCCAGCTGGGCGTGCGGTGCGTTGCCCATTTTGACCACCGGAAGTTGGGCGATGGCCTGGGAGCCTTTTCAGCTCAGGATGTGATAGCTAAAGGCACATGGCACGGTTTAGCTTTTGCAGGAGACTCTCACCTTTTGCAGCCTCAAAGGGATCGTATGACAGAAAATTGCAGGCAGACATGACATGTATATGATCGCTTCTCGACTTCTCAGGATACTTGTAGCTTTGTCGTCTTGTTTGTTGCCATCAGTTCAGGCCGGCTTTTATCATGGAGCAAGTCTAGGACCATTCCCAGCCTCTCCCGGTGGCGGGTGTTCGCTGGTTCGACTGAGCTTCTGAACCAGCCCAGGTCCAGATGCAGCCGTGCCGACTGCTCATCAAAGTGAAGGGCCACGAAGTGCTCCCCTCGGCCGCGCAACTCGGGCCCCGTTCTCACGGGACTTTTCCACCGGAGAACCAACTCAGCGAGGGAAGATTTCCCCACGCTGACCAGGAACCCAGGAGGCCTTGTAGAAATGTCCTCTGGGGAACTGCTTGGCCTTGTCAAACCATCAGGGTGATTGATGTCAGGCGCATGGAGTATGTGGCAAATGAGAACATCCAGCAAACAGGCTGTTCCATTGCTCAAGTCCACGGTGAACCGGAGATGTGATTTGTGTTGCGGGGTCTCTTGAGTTCACCGCATCATAGTTGATGTGTTAAAGCATATGTGAGCTATCGGAAGATCCTCGTTTGGTCTCTGCGCTTTGAAGCTTGAAACACTCCTTCTTCGTGACACTCTTGAACAATATCAAATAAATAGGGATATTATTATTATATATATATATATGTGTTTAAAACAATAAATTCAGAACGCCTTTGCCCCCCCTCAAGTGCGGCTTGAATATGAAATCTGACATCAGGACTCAGAACCAATATTATGCCTCAATGTGAAGGGGCTGCCTTTAATCACCTGCTAAGGGCAATGTCTGGTCAAAATTCCATTTGGTATGTTTGAGCTTGATCTGCTGCGCTTGCAGTTGCCATTGTGGAACACTCAAAGGTTTTGCGCGTGGCCCAAACGAGAAAGCCTTTCTGCTGAGAGAAACACACACGCCTTCGTCAGTTGCAGCCGGTTATCGACGGAAAGCTCATGGGCGAGATTGACGTGGAGGCAGGCGAGTTTGCCGCTTTGGATATGCTCGTCTATACTGGTTGACTACCAAGAGATTTACCCAGCCCGGGTCGATACTACTGATCCAGGGTTGCGCTATGTTTGGCTGCCTGCTGGTGCATTGTCCAGAGGACGGAAGCCATGAGCAGGTGCGCCCGCCCTTGGGATTTTCATGGTTTGCGTCAGTTGTGTCCATCGCCGCCAGGGAAGTAGCTGGACCCTGGAGGCCGGGAGGGTGAGGTCACAGCCGGTGCCCCTTTTGCTCGTTTTTGGAGGGTGCCTTCCGTTCAACTCACTTCCCGAGTTCATGGACTTGAAACGTGCGCGGGTTGACCAGTCTCAGGAACTGAGTCAAGTGGCCGCCCTTCTTTTCCCCCTCTGCGAGGTCAGACACCGAAACCAATGCTGCCAGGGTACATTTTTGAGACATGGCACCGCGGAAGCGGCACGCGAAGCCTCAGAGCGGGCTGATCTTTGCTTCGGCGGTGAGGGCAAAGTGTTTGGCCCAAGCTGTTCTGCCAGAGTCATAACACTGTTATGCCCACTCTGCTTCTGCGAGGGAAGAGCGACGCAGTGGGTCATCGGAGAAAGCAAAGCGAGGCTTTGTTATATCTCACCCCCTTCACAGGCCAATGAGCTGGCAGAACACATTCAATGCTTGCCTATTGAAAATCGGCAAGCCTAAAGCACCGATAATGTTTTTTTTTTTTTTTTTTACCAGGACACCACGAAGCTTTAAAGCATCGAGTTGCAAATTGCAAGCTCCCAAAACCTCAGAATAGCCTGCCAACGTGAGATTCAAGATCAACCAACCAGCCTCTAAAAAACACGGGCTAACCACACAGAGGTTCTTGATACCAAGGGATTCCCTGGACGCGAGTCGAAACGAGCCATGGATCACTTGGCGCTCTTGGACGCCCCTGTGCTGAGCCGCATCTTCTCGGCACTGCCGCAGCGCCAGGCCTTCGTGTTGCGTCATGTGGGTCTGTCTTTCTGTTGGCTACGCCTTTTGGTGGTTTTCAAGGGAAACTAAAAGGACAACTACCATGCTTGGAGTGTATCCTTTAAAAAAGTCACAGCCAGAATGCGCCTTTGATAGAAAATATTGGTCTTACAAGGGACACTAAATGGAAACACATCCTTTGGCGGGTTTCCTAAACGTGTGTCGCGAGCTTTGATGATACCCTTTGTAGCGTGTCGTTGGTGGTTGGTTTCTTTGAGATTGACGCCCTGTCGATGTATTAAAAGAAAACCCTAAATGGGACCACCCTTCTTTGGGGGAGGCTATATGCGGAGACGACCCAAGTCCTGCGACAAGCAAGTGCAGTTGCAGCCTCTGTTTGCAAAAGGTATGCCATGAGCAAAGTGCGCGAGCACTGTAAAGGTCAGACTGCCAACCCTCTCAACGGAATGGTCACATAGTGACAGGTGCAGGGTATCGGGGGCAGCGTGTAGACTGCAGGATGGCCTACACATGCCAGGGACAGTGTGTCAGTGGGTAATGTAAGAGTAGTTTGTTGCGGTTAACACTTGTGTTAAAAGTAACAACCGATAGCGGAAGGCATTTGAATCACACTCAGATTCGAACCTTGAGTGCCTGCAGGATGACACTGCTTGATTCATGCTCCGTTCGCCATTTTGGCGAATTAGCCAAATTTTTCTTTTTCTTTCCGACCTACCTGCCCTGCCTGCTCGACCGCCATGACTGCTCCAGCGAATTTCGCATCCATCGTGGAGGAGTACCAGCTCATGGAAATGACCGAGCTCGACCCGGATTATGAACGACTGTACCGGGCCCTTCAAGACCATCTTTCGATCCTGCCCGAGGCGGTCGGTCCGGGCAACATCTTGCAGGGCAATCAGGTCTGCAACCATTTCATCAACCATTCCGGCTGCAGGGGACGTGCACCTGCCTCTGACCACCAGTGCGCCTTTTTGCATCCGGAGTTCGTTGATGCGCGTTGGATGCCGCGAGACAACATTTGTTACCGACATCTTCGACAACAGGCCCGGCATCCAGAAGGCTTTTGCGACAGTGGTACCGAATGCCGCCATGTTCACAGCGACTCAGTCCTGCATGGTGACCTTCTTGCCTGGCTGCGCTTCGTGCACCATGCCAGACCCAACACCGGCGTGGGCATCCACTATGACACAGCCCACCGTGAATGGCGCTTCGTGTCCAGGCGGGAGGCCTTTGAAATCCTCCGCGACCACCTTCACGGCGAGTGGAACACGCCCATTCACCACATGAACGTTCGGTACCCCGATCCGTGCACCTACCAGATGCCATACGCGGTACCACGTGGCCCGCCAAGCACATTGAACCCGTCTCGCCAACGGAACAACACCCCCCGACAGCAGCGAGGCCGCTCCACACAACCGGGATACTCCCGAGCTATGACACCACCGCGGACCGTCAACTTCGCGACACCCACGGCTCGCGACACTCCCAGACAGGCCCGATTCCCGGAGGCGACCACCACATCGACCGGGCCCGTCCCGCACCACATGCCTTCACCACGCCCGCAACCCACCACACCATCCAAGGCGGCACCCCCCACACCATCCAACCAACATCACGACTTAGTCCAGTGGCTCCAGCCGCCAGGCATCGACCGTGACGACAGCACACAAGGCCTGCTGTCAACCCAGCGGGCCGGACACATCCGCGCGCGGGTACACGAAGATGCCACCTTCCTGATCAATCCGGAACTGCTACCGGAATTCCCCTCCGTCCTCGACCACATCGGCTTGCAATGGCACCTGACCAACTACGGCATCTTCTCGCGCACCCCCACCAATGTGTACGGCAACGACTTCGGGGGCCTTTTTCTTGTACCCGTGGAACCAACTACGCAGGTCACACCTCTCAGGAGCCTGCTGCGCTGGATTATCCAGCAACACGTTCACCAACAACTCCAGCTGCTCAACAGCGCCAACCGGCAGCACATGCTACAACAACTGACCTGTTCCTGGCTTACCTTCGGGAGGCAGCTCTGTCGCGCCTCCAGGCGAGACCCTTTTGTGGACAACATGGCAATCACCTTCGGGGAGACCATCATTGAGACAATTTCCAATTTCCTGACCCCCGAACAACGCACCATGGCGACCATCGAGGGCATCCTGCTCGGCCCCGACGGACACCTGCGCTTCAACCGGGAGCTCTAAGACTGAGCAGAGCCAGGACTCCCGCTACTGACCAGGCGGCACCGAGGAGTCCCCAAACCAGCTACCCTAAGTTGACCCACCAAGTCCATGTCCCGTGCGATGGTGGGCCAGCAATAGGGCGATGACCCTCATACCGCACAGGTGACACCCATGCCTAGGCGACCGCCTGAGGCCCCCTTTTCCCGAAGAGAGATCCATCTTCGGACCGCGCAAAAGCGCTGAGTGCCTCGAGCCCGGGTCGACCCTCTTCGTCCCCCCTGTTTGATTCGAGAGGATACCCCTTGACAAACCGACCCACTGCTGAGGCCCATTCTGCGGTGACCAATCCCCACTCGCCTGCCCCGAACCCGACCGGTCTTTCACCCCACTTCGGATCCCCTGTGGATTACCCTCGGTTTCTTCGGGTCGGATCCCTGATGACAAACTGGCCGACCCCGGTCACCCTCACACCGCAGGGAGTTGGTCCTACGGGACAGCTCCACCCCTCGGGATGACATTTGTGCCGGTGTGGCGTGTCATCTAACACGACGTTTGTGCCGGTGTGGCGCGTCGTATAACACGACGTTTGTGCCGGTGTGGCGCGTCGTACAGATCCCCCCCATCAACGGGCCATCCTTGGACCCGAGTCACCAAGACACTCCCCCCTGGCCCGACCAACCCCCCCCCCTTGACTCACACCCGGCACACTACCGACTCCTGCGTGAGTTCGGCAAGCGCCACCTCCAATTCCGAAGGAATTTTCAGGCTGGCTTTTGTGTATCCGATTTCGCACCCCCTTCGCACAACATGGCACTTCGCGAGACCGACGCAGTCTGCGAGCTCCTCCTGCGGTCCTACAACACCGGCGTCCTCTCGAGGTTCCAGACCTTCCGCACCGAGAATCCCCGCCTCTCCACCACGGACGCGATCGACCTCTTCATGGAGTCGACCAACACCGAGCCGGACACACGGACACGCTACCTGCTGCTGGACTGGCACAACCTGAATCCAACACCAGCCACACTGCAGTGCTCGTTCTGCCAGATCCCATACCAATCCCAGTACATCATGCCCCTCTGCTTCTCAGAGGAAACCGACTGGCGAAACAAGTGGGTCGGGGCGTGCTACGGGTGCGCTACCTGCGACACCAGTAGCGTGCCATGGTTCCAGTTCGAGGAGCTCCTGGCCGACCCGAACTCCCTGATTGCAGAACACGCACCGTACAACACCATCGCAGAGCACCCCGACCTCGCGGCCATGATCAGCGACCATACCATCGCCCCACCGACCTTACAGATTGCGGTGCCAGAGACGGACGACGCTCACGACGCCTACATCACCGTGCACAGGTGGGACCAGGTCAACAGCCGCTGGATCAGGGTACCAGCCCTCGACGTGAAGAACCGCCGGCCATTCACCCTCGAGGTGTTCAGCAAGCTGTGCCGACGAGCATGGCGACGCCGCTTGGACTACATGACTAACAAGGCCGTCGGCACCATCCGCACGAACACCCACATGGACATGATGGACTCCTTGCGCGAGATCCACCCCGGAACCTCCAACAACAACCTGCGCCGCCTCATCAGCGACCACTCCAAGTTCCTCGCCGAAACCATGTGCCTCGACCTCATCAACCTGGCACCCGAGGACCGACGAGACCTTTTCCTCATGTTCCACAAATGGGAGAGGCAGCACCTCACCGAGGCATTGCGCGCAAACAGCACCGGGACCCTCCTTGAGTTCTTGGACTCTGACGACTATCCCACACACCTCACCGATTTCATCACCCGCGTCCTCCCGTCCACCGACGAGCACTTTATCTGCCGACGTCAGTCGTGCAAAGCGGTGGTACATTCGTCACATTGGCTGCGCGCCACTGCCAACATCACCGAGCACGGCCAGTTCTTCTGTCCCGAGTGCCTCCAGCAATACCACCCCTGGAAAACCTACAGTGACGCCAAAGCCGCATCCCGAGGGGAGGCCCTGACCGCAGCCGGCCAAGACGACACAGAACGCTTCGTGCCGGCCCAGAAGTGCCTCGTGGTACGCGCCACCGCTGGAGCACACGAGACGGACCAATTGGCAGAGGCCATCACCGGCGACGACGACCGGCGCTACATGCTCTACCTTCTTCGCTGGGAGGAGGACACGACCGGCAAGCTCATCCAACAGATGAAGGTCCACATCAACGAGATCGCATCCGACCTGCGACAAGCCAAGGACCCCCGCGCCTATCTGGCCGACATGATCATGAACAACATGCAGACGGCTCAGAAACTGCCATACATGCACAGGACCTTCTGGACCCAAGAGAAGCTGGAGCAAGTCGCCCAGCGCAACCTGGGACGCATCAAGCCACTCCGAGTCGACCTGCTCCCCAGCCAGAAGCGACAACGCCACCAACCCGCCACGCCCTTCTACGACATGCGGCGCTATCGCTACGACCCCAGTTCCACCCGCATCCTTGAGTCCTCGGACCTCGCCAGAGTGATGGGGCTGTGCTTTTGCCGCCTCAAGCTCTGGACCTGCCAAGACCTCGAGGGGGCGGACCGTCTCAACCACTTGAGCGCCCTGTGACGGACCTCGACCAGCACCGCAACCACTACGACCCGAAGGGCGTCCGTGTCCCGCGCGAGCCCGGAGGGTCCGACCAACGCGGTTGCCTTCGCACGACCCATCTTCCTGAACCTGCCGCCGAAGTGCAACCTCGTTTGGCGGTACGTCAGGACACCCGTGCAAAGAGCAAAAGGCGCACCATGTGTTTGAAGCCAAACACCCCTAAATCCCCCCCGAACTTTTGCTCACCCTGATTGTTTGCATTGTGCTTTGTCTTCACGTGTGGCAAACCTTTGATACATTTGACATAGCCATTTTTGGCCCCTCTCGGCCCTTGGTACAGATCACCCCGAGATGACGTTCCGTGATATTCGAGCATGGCTACACCAGCGGTCCTTGCTGGCGATCGCCCCGCTCGTTGCCCTAGCCGGAATAGACGACTTGGCGACATTCCGCAACATGGACCGGGCTGCATTGGTGCGGATCGGCGTGCCACACGACCTGATCAATCGACTCCTGGGCGACGACCAACTGGTCCTTGACTACATGCCCCCGGTCCGGCGCGACATCCAACCATATCACACCACACGACACGGCTCTCTCAACAGAGCCATTGCGGCGGGAGCGCCTACCTCACGCGAGCAGGCCCTACAACTCCTAGAAGACGAGACATACGCACCCTCCAGCCGAGACCCCAGATTAGCACGCTGGAAGACTTGGTGCCAGATTGCGAATTCCTGGGACCTGCCACCTGCCCCACTCACCGTGAAACTCGTCAAGGCGGCGGGAGCATCCTTCAAAGCCGGCGGATACCGCTCCTTCCAGAACTACTACACGCAGGCTCGACAGGAACACCGACGACTCACGGGCGAAGACCCCGCAGCCGACATCGAGCAGGCCATCACCGACGTCAGCCGGTCTATCCGACGGGCACAAGGACCCACACCGTTCAAGGACTCCTTCCAACTCGAGCTCCTGTCGGCCGATCAGTTCCCCGTGGACCAGGACGACGGCCTCGACTCCATCGCCTACGCCCGCGACGTCACCATCATCGGCTGCTGGTGGCTACTTCGGGGACTCGAAGTCGCCTCAGCACAGGTACATCATCTGTGGACCCAACAGACAGCGCTGGGTAAGCGCACATACCTCACGCTCCCCATCCAGAAGAACGACATAACTGGCATGTGCGTGACCAGATCTCATCCGTGCACCTGTCCAGCACTGTCCCGACTGTGCCCACATCATGCAGCACAACGTCACATGCGACGACTACATCGACACCTGGGACGCACTCCACCGGGCGACTACCCACTGTTCCCCGGACCAGACGGACAAGCCATCCCCAAGGCAGACGTCATCGAGCTCTTCCGCAAGGTCATCGGACTCACCGGAACTATCCTTACCCGGACCGATCCCAGCGGCACCTTGCGACAGCGATTCCATGAACACGTATGCCGAGTGTCGGGCGCCCAGTTCCTGACACGACTGGGCTACAACAAGGAGACCGTACAACTCGTCGGCCGATGGGGATCCGAAGCAGTGGCCCGCTACATCCAGGAGTCCAACCTCGATCGACCACCAGTGGCGCATTCCCAGAAGGAACTCCAACACCAAATCGAGGACGTGGTCAAACGGCACATTGCCGTGTTGCATAACACCTTTTGGGTCGTCAACACCGACTCCAACAAGGCACATCTGCCAGCAACTGACGAGGACTGCATCAACTCAGCTATGTGGACCACGCAATGCGGATGGAGGTATGCCACCGGCCGCTACAAGAAGATCCGCACCAAGCCGACCAACAACCTGTGCGGATCCTGCTTCAAGTTCGCCACACAGGCCGACCTCGATGAGCTCTCAGACCTAGGCGATTGATACCAGGAGCCTGAAAAGCGGGATCGCCGGTCGTTGCTACTTCCTTTTGGGGGGCCCCCCTTCCCCTTTCCCTTTGTTCTCACCCCCCCCTCTAAGGAACGGCCCCGGTAACCCAGCTTGGATGACACTTTGATTCCCGAGTCCACCGCGCTGAATTAGGCTCCATTTTAGGCCCCAACGGCACATCCAATGTGCCCGCGAACACATGGCGGCTCCCCCTTCACTTGATGACATCCTGACCGAAGCGGGATTCGCACCTGACGAGGTGTTAAGATCATACCTTCACCACATACGGGTGCGGTCAGTTGACGCTCTCGCCCACATGTTCGCCGATGGCGACGCACTGAGCACGTGGGTAACCCGTTTCACGACAGCAGTCCAATTCGGCGACCCACAACAGACCATGCACCTTGGCACCAACGACTTGGTCCTCGGTACCACGGCATCACTCACGGCAGCCTGGGTACGCTGTCGCAATGCACAGCCCCCTGTACCAGCTCCTCTCCACACCCAACCGTCACAAACGACACCAGGGACACAAACCGCCCCGGCCGCGGATCCCAAAGTTCCCAAAGAACTCCCACAGGGCGTGTACGCGGAACTCCTACGCCAATACAATACACAGACAATCAACGGCAACAACCGCAAGTTCCCAGAGGAGGTCATCCTCGGAGCCGACCGCGCCATCGCTCGCATGTGGCACGAACATCACAAGAGCAAGCATTACACCGCCCCATCGTTGGGAGAAATTCTCACCCAACGGACATTCACAGCCATGGGCACAATCAACAATTCCGCCAAGGACCGTAAGAGCGAACGGACCCTCACGCTCGATTCCAACAACACGCTGGTCGAAACCACGCCCAGAGACTGGGACCCACAGAACCTGATGATGATTCTCGACGGGTTGGAGGCCATTCGATGGGCATGGACCTTCATCCAGATCGGGGACGAAACCGACATCAACGAATTCATTGACAAATTCTGCCGCATCACCCGTCAACACCAGCAGCGCTTGCTCCAAGTCAAAGACTCCTGGGAAACCTTCACATGGCAACTGGCCATGAAGATGCGGTCGGGGGCCACCTTCAGCAAAGCTACCAAGGAACTACTGGCCGACACGACCACGATGAACGACATCCTTTCGCAACCAGCCAAGAAACAACCACGGACAGAGACCCGACGTCCACAGAACAACAGTAACCAGTATCGGCAACCCAAGGGCAGAGGCAAGCACACCTGGGGCAACAAAGGGTACCAGACCACTTCGTACCCATACAACAACCAGCCATACGCGACCTGGGGACCAACCCAATTCGCCAACCCCGCCATCCCCTCGATGCCTACAACCCCAGGACCCTCGTTCAAGGGCGACACACCCAAAGGAAAGAAGGGGTCCGGGAAAGGCAAGAAAGGCACCAAATCCCACGGGAAGAACAAGGCGCGTTAGGGACAGCACGGCCCAGGGGACCAGTCCCCTGGAGCCGACCCGGCGCGTTGCCTCCATCTTACCAGACAACTCATACAACACACGCCCATTATCCTGCTCTCAGTTTTCGACGGGATCGGCACAGTGTCACTTGCCCTGCACCAACTGGGCGCCAACGTCTCCCACTGTTTCCGGTGGGAAACCGATCAGTCCTGCAATCAGCTACCTCATTCACTCTTCCCCACGACGCACATGGGCGCCGTAGAAGATTTTGACATCGAACAACTGGCTGCGATCATCCAGGACATACCCAATCACGAGAGACACATTATCCTCTTCACCGGTGGCCCACCGTGCAAGGACTACTCCAACATTAAACAACACCAACCGGGCCGGGCCGGCTCACAGGGCGGCCTCTTCGACACCGCACTCTCCATCCGCGACGACATTCAGAACAGATGGCCACATCAATCGCTCACCCTGCTAGAGAATGTCGTGCCTCACCCCGAGGTACGCGACGACTTCGACCAGCTGTCCCACTCCATGGGCCTACGCCCAGTCCTGATCGACGCGGCCGACGGACAAATCATCTCTCGTCCCAGAATCTGGTGGGCCTCGGTCGATTGGGAATCCTTGCCTGCCACATTGAGCAGGCATACACCTTGGCAACTCTCCATCGACACTCAGCTGTTCCCACCGGTGCTCTTCAATCCCATTGCAGCCGAACTACAACCAGACTGTCACATCCGGGACTTCGACCCGCCGAGTGTCCTAACACACGGACAACTCTTCCACTGCCTTACCACCCAGGCCAGTACGGACGAAGGCCGCCCACCACCACGCAGCCAACAACTACCAGACGACACATGGCAACGGTGGCAAGCCGACCACAAACAATTCGCCCCGTGGCAATACCAACAGAAATACCTGGTCCGGAAACACGGACACGACTGGCAAGTCGCAACACCCGAGCACCGCGAAGCAATGATGGGATTCCCGCGCGGCTGGACGGGACCACACAACACCGACCGGACCAGGAACACCATGCTGGGGAACTCCTGGCATGTGCCCACAGCCATGTGGATCCTATTCCTTTTGCTACTACAGCCAGCCTTCGGGATTCCCCCGCCCACGCAGCGGGTACGTCGCGGCTCCCTCGGAATGATGGTCGACCTCTGGCTTCACAACCCACGACCATGGGGACCACCTCCGAGAGCATCAGAAACGCTACATATGCCACAGAACGACTGGCAGGACCACTTGACCTGGGCCAAACACCACGCGACCTCGCTGCAACAGCCCCAGCACTGCGACCCGACCATTTTGTGGGCCATCGCAATGCAAAGGACCATACCACAACTGCCACAACTACAGCACAACGTGTTACGCGACATCGCGGACCTTCGCGATGACCTGACTACGGATACAATTGCATGGTTCGAACAGCTGCCCCCACACTGCCAGCGAGCCTATCGACAACCGAAGATGATCACTCAGGTACCACTCATGACACACTTGCTACATTTGCTTAACTACCCACAGGCACAACTCCTGCACGAGGAACTCTCTCTAGGCTTCGACCTCCTGGGGCCTCTGCGACCCGGAGTCAATTGGCACATTCGCCACGACCACAAATACCTGGACCCATGTGACCTTGCAGAACTCAGGTCATTCAACAAAGCCTACATCCAGCGCAAATTACAACAACACAAGATCGACGACCACTGGACTCTTATGGCCACCGAAATCGCGGGGGAAGTGGCCCAGGGACGTATGGCCGGCCCCTTCGAGGCACCGACTCATTGGACCTCTCGCACAGTACCCCTGCACCTTTTCCCCCACACCAGCCGGCTCCTTCCTATCCCACATCGCGATCCCATTGTGGCAGTCGCATTCAGCATACAACAGACCGGATCGGACGGAAAACCCAAAGTCCGGAGAGGAGAAGACTGGCGCCGCAGCGGCCACAACCAGACGTGCTCTATGCACGATCAACCATACCATCACACACCCGACCACTACATCCAATGTGCGAGACAATATCACGACGACACACACCCGCTACATGTGTGGGGACACGACCACGACGGCGCCTACCGTCAACTGCCCCTCGCACAACCGGAGGTAGCATACGTGCTACTCATCACACCCGACGGCCCAACTCTCTGGCACCACCACGTACTCCTGTTCGGCTCCGCTGCCAGCGTCTGGGGCTACAACCGCTTCGGCGATGCACTCACAGCACTCGCCCGCGTACTAACACTCACACCGGCCCTGCACTACGTTGACGACTACGGGGCCATACAACCCAGTCACATCGCGACCAGTTCCTTCTCCTCATTCAGCAAGCTCAACTCACTACTTGGATTTCATATGAAGACATCCAAGGAACAACCACCGGCGCCCTCTCACAAAATACAAGGGGTTTATGTCGACCTGTCGGCAACACACGCAACCCTTCGACCGTGCCCAGACCGAGTCCGTACACTGTCACACACCCTGTCTCAGTGTCTCGAACAGGGAGGTATGTCGAACGACACCGCCCGACGCACTGCCGGCAAGTGCAACTTTGTCACCGGACACCTGTTCGGTCGAGTAGGGCGATCGGCGTTAGCCGCCCTATACCACAAAGCACACAGCACTTCCGACCGGATCGACAAACCAACTCGAGCTGCCATTCTGTGCCTCCTGAATATCCTGCAACATAGCTCACCCCGCAGCGTCCCACTGTCCACCAGGCCCAGAGACCTCTCAATCATATACACCGACGCGTTCTGCCGGCAGGGCGAGACGGTCTGGCGTGTCAAGGACGCAGGGGATCAGGATTGTCTGCCACCCGATTGGTCGCACGACAACGGATGGGCAGCGGTGCTGTTCAGCCCACAGGCACAAAGGACCCGCGTGGTCTCGGGCGCACTACCCCCTAACTTACTCCAACAAGTGAGTACTGGCACCAACGCCATTTATTTCCTCGAGGCATGGGCCGCGTTGATCGCTCCTGTGATCTTTCGACCATGGATCACTGACACATACCTCCAGTTGTGCGACAACGAAGCGGCCAAACACGCCATCAGACGGGGAGTTGGGAAACACCAACCACTAAACTGCCTGCTCGGTGCACATTGGACATGGCACAACCGACAGCAATTGCAGTTGCATATTGCCCGTGTGCCCACACATGCTAATATAGCCGACCCCTTCAGTCGACATGACATGTCCCTTGCCTCGAAGCACCACTGGCAGATTCTGGAACCCCCCATGCACGCTCTACATAAACGGACGTGCAAAATCATTGGCGATATTGAGTTCGCCCATACCGTCGGATTTGACGACATAAAGGAACTCCAACAGTTCCACAGGAATCATTCCTCCTGAACCCGACTTGACTTCCACGTCCCGTGAGAATCTTGTCCACAGTAAGGAGACTTGATCGATGTAAGGATGCCTTCAACGTGCCTTTTGTCTAGGTCGTTCGCCTTCGGCTTCACCTTCGACGGGAGTTGACCTACGACGGGAGAACGTCCACTCCCTCTTCGAAACTCTGCTGTACAACATTTTGGGTTTGCATGCACTTGCATTTGCTTACCTTTTATTTGTTGTACTTTACTTTCGAGTCAGTGGTGTCTGAGAGACACGCACACCGACTCCAGAGATTGAAACAGATCGACCAACAGGTACGATCCCACCCACTTGAGGCAGTGCGGTGAAAATAAATCGACCGACGCTGGTTGCCGTCGTACTCTCTGGAGCGGTTTGTTGTTGCGGTTAACACTTGTGTTAAAAGTAACAACCGATAGCGGAAGGCATTTGAATCACACTCAGATTCGAACCTTGAGTGCCTGCAGGATGACACTGCTTGATTCATGCTCCGTTCGCCATTTTGGCGAATTAGCCAAATTTTTCTTTCCCACCCACCCTCACCAGTTTTCACTGCATGCCCTCAGTACCTGTCGGTCTGCATTTATAGCATCGAGTGAGAGGACGGGAGAACGTCCACTCCCTCTTCGAAACTCTGCTGTACAACATTTTGGGTTTGCATGCACTTGCATTTGCTTACCTTTTATTTGTTGTACTTTACTTTCGAGTCAGTGGTGTCTGAGAGACACGCACACCGACTCCAGAGATTGAAACAGATCGACCAACAGGTACGATCCCACCCACTTGAGGCAGTGCGGTGAAAATAAATCGACCGACGCTGGTTGCCGTCGTACTCTCTGGAGCGGTTTGTTGTTTCCATGGCCGCTGAGGAAGATGCGACTGGGTGTACCCCTTGATTGGCACCCTCCGTTTAACGGAGGGTTTTAAATGAAAACCGAAATAGACACACATTTTGTCTGGGGATGCTCTAAAGAACACACACACACCCATCTTCTTCCCCAGCTATGGAATGAGGCCCTCTTAGCCTTGCATTGGCTTCAAGACATCAACATGTAACATGTGTGACTCCCCAGGTATGTAATTCTTTCGATTCGGCACAGAAACATATCCTTTGGGCAAAGTAGAATTCATTCTCCCGAACTGAGCACTTCAGAGTCGCACTCCAAGACTCGATGCTCTAACAGCAGTTGACACATTGAACAGGCGAGGCCCAAGTGCCCTGCCCATCTCGGATGTCCTCTTGTCGTTTTGAGGAAACGAGCTGCGACCGCTCCAAAGGGGTTCATCTCCGAGCTTAGCGCCAGAACTTCCAACAAAAGAAAAGTGGCAAGGCCCAAGGCACCACCTGAGGCAACAGGCACCTCCTTCCAGGTGTGTTGAAGCCATCGATTCTCAGCTTGGACGTCTCTCTCTCTCTCTCTCTCTCTCTGACGGTTGGGTTTTTTTGGTCTTCTTCCGTCAGGCTCCAGGTTGGGAAGGGCATGCCGAGGTTTGGATCGAGAACTTGAGCTCCGGGGTTTGCAGAATCCGCCATGGCCACACGGCATAGCCCCGAGCTCAACACACCAGCAAATTCACAGCCCCAGCCTCGAATGGATTCAATGATTGGAGCACGTGGAAGGATGGGCCCTGTTAGAGTTGCACAAGTGCACGACAACTCCGTTGGTCAAACATGGCCTTCCACTTCCAACCATCATGAAGCCTAATGCAGGGTCCCTAAATCAACAGTAGCTACGCGTGGCTTTATCTAGATATTGCAAGTCAGGTACTGATAATTGTGGCCACATCAGGTACTTCCAGCAAGAGAATCCATCCAGCCGCGGGAACAAAGGGTGTATCAATAAACGACTGGGTACATGTTAGTGCGGTGAATGTCTATGCATACGTACATACACGTATAGCAAAGAGGCCCCAGCAAACCCACCAAACCACCATCATTTGAACGATGTCCGTGGCGTCTCATTGCAACTTCACCAGGTATGGCAAGCGTACCTCATATCTGTGCAAGCCTCGCGGCAACCTTGTAAACGCGCACGCGCACACCTCTGACGACAACATGGTAAAGCGTCCAAATCTCCAGTGCCATCCAATGTGACCTGACCTAGAGGTCGACAGTCCGACCATTTTTCCCATGAAAAAAAATGTACGTGTCAAACAAGGGCGGAGACCTGAATGCCGGCTTCCCCGGTTGCTTTCCCTCTACACAGTCGCCTGACAAGGGTAGCAGCTCCACAAATCACGGCCCAAACAATTCGCGGCACCCCTTTCAGTTGGCTAAAGAAACCGTTGCCAACACAAAAATGGCCAAATCCACCCCGCAGGCGCTGGGTTTAGCCACGCTGGGCACTGAGTGGGCACCACTGGTAGCCTCGCACCTCCTACGGCTGGTGGTTTCAGAGGACGGATGCGGTTTAGGCGGTGGGAACAGGGCCTTTGAGTTGTTGCTACATTTTGTGTGGGTATTTTGGTTGGTTTGCTTCTTTGAGAGTTTCTCTTTGAGCGTGTCTGCCTGTTGTTGTGATATGTGTGTTGGTGTGTGGGTGTGTGTTTCTTGGGCCCCGGGGTTCATGCTGCTTCTTGTTCTGGAATGTGCGCTGTATCCCGTCAAGCACCCTAGAATACCGATTCTTCATGAGCCTAATCAGTCCTACGATGGCTTGTTTAGCTTGAGGAGAGCGGCACTGGTCATCAGCCCATGTATTTAAAAAATATCATAGCTATCATACATGGGCATGTGATGTCTTGGATCCTTGGCGGTTTCGTGCACGCCTGATTTCGCACACCACTGAGCACAGGTTGCCGATGTTTGGCGCACACCCACACACACACACACAACGCAGATAGTTTGCTAGTTCACTGTTTGACACTGTTGTTACATAGGTTGCATGTCACTGGTATATTATGGGTATTACATAATTTACATATACATGAATACACATGTAGTCATGAGGATGCAAATATGCACCCGTATATTTTTATACTGTATATATATATATATACACCTGAATACACATGTAGTCATGTTTACACGTGGCTACTCATTTCTCTCAGGAGCTGCCGGTGGGTTTGGCATCCAAGACAGCGCCCTTCTGCCAGCGCTTGCGAGATCTGGTCTTTCAGGGCGACACAGAGGATCCTTGGGTGTTGATGGTGCTGGATGTGGTGTGTCGATATCATTTGTGGAGATGGTTGTTGCTTCAGCGCTCAATGGCCATGAGGAAATAGGGGCGCCGAACAACTTGTCCGAAATCAATCGGGGAACAAGAGCTATGGACCTTGCAGGTTGTCAAAACGATAACATCGGGGTCCACAACGTACATACATCCCCCGAACAAACCGTGTAGCAAGTTGCCAATGCTCAGGGAGACATCAGTTGTTCAGATCTGGGAGTTCCAGGCTACCAGTTATCTCGGCCGAACATGCAAGTGCGCAAGGGTTTCTCATGCAGGACAAAAGGCTTCCCCGAAGGAACAAACTCAAAGCCTTCAGTGTGGCCCATGGATTACAACGAGCTTCCTTTCAGATGCGCACATTGTCTTAAGCCTTTTTCCACCCGTCTTCCGGGTGGTTTTTTCAGGACTTCTGGCGCCGTTCGGCGCAGCTCCTGCCGCTCTTCCGCGGAAATCCTCCGCGGCAGCTGTCGCTGAAGTCGGCCGAAAACGCGGCCGCGGGTTTCTTGGAGGTGCTGGCGGACATGGGCTGGGCCTCGCGGCTGGAAAGAGCCTGGCCCCGATGCCCCGAGTCCCAAATGGCTGTGGGTCAAAAAATTAATGGGATCTTCATCTCGGGGTAGGCGCACCACCCATTTTAGAACCTATTTGAGTGGAGATTGGGATGATCACTGGGGGCACGGGGTTTTGACCCATGCTCCAATGGTGTTGTTTTCTTTTTAAGGACCCGCTTTTGGTTTTTAAACCCCAACGACGCACCCAAATGGAGATTCCTCTAACAGGCGTGATTGAATGGGGAACCCATGCTATTCGGCGGTGTAAATCCAACAACTTGTTGGGAGTGCTCAAAATATTTAGGCCTAAATCATCGGAATGGGCTTCCGGGTACGTGAAACCAACGTGAGTGATTCAAGGAGTAAACTATTTGTAATTGGTTCGCCTCTTCAATCAGATGCTCATGTAGGGATCCGCACAAGACAGCCAAGGGGAGGCAGAGGTAGCAGCCCGAATTTTGGAGTAGGGTTGAAAGTTGTGTTTGCCTCCCTAGCTTCTTTTTGTTTTGGAATCACTGGTTTTCTAAATATGCCATGTTGAGTGTGCTTGAATCTGAGTTTTTGCGGGTATGGATCATTTTGCCTTTTTGCCACAGGCCCATGCACGACTTCGCAGGCACCCCTACATGGTTGTTGTTGGGAAACATTTTACATGTTTGCTTATTGTGGTTTAGTGGTTGAAATCCAACCACTTACCTGCTAAAATCTAAGTCTTTGCTCCCCTTCCAACGTCAACCGAGAAATGACCCACCGGAGCACCCGCAAACCGAGGAGTTGGAAGGCCTCACCTTGGAGCTGCCGAACGCCGCAGCGCTGGCGCCGCTTTGCCGCTGCAACTTCTCGTCGCTGAGGCGCTGAGGTTTGGTGGGGCGAGGCCATGTTGATCCGTCTCCAAAGCGAGCTTCGATCGGGCGTAGATATGGCAGTGGGTCCAAAATAGGTACCCCAAATGGAACCCTTGTACATGGAAACCTGGACGAAAACCTGTGGTGCCCTGGTGGTTTCATTTTGACCCGGACCCATATGGAGTCAGAAAATGTGTATGTGTTTTTTTCTCTGTGTACCCCCATCTTTGTGAGCCAAGTGATGGGAACCCTGAGCCAAACACGGGGGATGACGAACTTATAGAACGATATTTTGAATGGATGTCCCTTTTGAATGATGATGATGATGATGATGATGATGATGATGATGATGATGATGATGATGATGATGATGATGATGGTAGATGAAGTCTTTTGGAAGGATAAGTATGGTGTGTCGTTTATTTAAGGGACCCCCCAACAACAAAAATGTAGTCTCCCTTTAAGACTACATAAAAAGTGGTACCCTCGAAACAGACGCACCCCTCTGCCCTTGGATGATTCGATTGGGGAGTGCCCCATTTGAAAGGTTATCCTTCACCTTCAGGGAGGGACCGGGTCCCTGGTAGCCTGTTTGTGGTGAACATTCAACAGCGCAATCGGGGACCCCTTCCATGATTGACTGTTTTGTGCCTTTCTCTGTCTGAAAATAGGTTCAGTTTGGCTGCCCAAACCTTTTGGGTGGAGCTGCAATGTGCTTGAAGCTCTTTCGTGCGCTCTTCGTTGGGAAGGCCCGCACAACCATAGCTGTTAGCTGTTAGACATTTGATCGTTGGTGCTCCTGTTCCCCTTTTAAAGCCCCCTGCAAAGGGCGGGCTCCCCTCCCAAATTGCGTGGTTTCGGTGGGACTTGTTTTCCTCTTGCGAGGCTGCTGGCGCTGACGAGTCCGGAAACGGACATGTCTTTGTTGCAGAATCTGCGGATGCCGCAACTGACGCACCTCGACCGGGCGAATTCGGCGGGTGAGGGGGCTGAAAAATCGTCCTTTGGGTCCTGACAACCCCAAAGGAATGAAAACCACAAGGCATTTGGAGCTTTGCCATTTTTACGTTTGCCTTTCAATGGCTTCCACATTTGCCATTTGAACTTTTCCTCGCTTTTGGTTCCCTTCATTTCCCCTTTCGACCAGCCAGCTTTTGGCCTCACGTTGCGGTCAGCGCCCGAAACCAACGCGCCAATGGCTCAGGTTCCTGGACCTCTCGCGGAACTCCCTGTCGCAGGACCGACTCCCTGGTGAGAAACTGATGCCGCACGTGGGTGGTGTTCCGTCTTTTGGAGTTGTTCCAATGGTTGTTTGATTGGGGAATCGTCCATTTGCTGAATGAGCATGTTTGATTGTCCCTTGGTTTTGAGGGGAATATATCTTTGTAAAACCATTCATATCCAAGTTCGCACGGTCCAAATCGCTGTTTGGACGAGCCATATTTTGGGCCATGCGGGAGATGAATATGATGGTTCAAATTCCAGCAAGACCTGTATGCCATAGTGGTTTTCCCTTGAAGATTTGGCGTCCTCCCCCTGTTTGAATGTCTCCTGCACTTTCCAGTCCGGCTTAAGCCCTCTAACTTTGTTGGGAGGGCTTGAACTGCGTATCTCCATATGTTCACCAGCAAATTGTGCGTCAGGTGGGTCATTGGTTCAACTGAAAGATTTGAGTAGTCAGCTGTGCAGCACCCGAGTTGTTCTGCGGTAGTTTCTCTCAAAATAGGATTTGATCTCCCCCAGGTCAAACTGCCACTCTTGGTTTCCTCGTTTCCCTACCCTACCCGGAAACCCCCAACTGCCGGTGTCCCATGTCCAAACTCCCACTAGGCCCCCCAGTAGCTCTTTTACCCTTCTTTTGGGGGGAGGGTTCCCCTACTAAAATAGACTACAGGAAAGAAGTTGGCACCCTCATTCTATGCTTTTTTTGCTTGGGAGGATCTAGTTTCGTATTTTTTTTAGCAGTGGTTGGTTGCGCTCAGCTCGGCCCCTGCAGGAAGACGCGGCGGTGGTGGCGGAGCTGCTGGACGCCTTGCCGCTGCAGACGCTGCTGCTGGGGGGCAATGGCCTGGGCCCGGCAGGCACTTCTCCACGTCGAGACGCTTCTTGAAGCTTCTCGGGCGGTTTTCAGAAGTCGCTGTGGGTCAAAACCTAAGGTGCCTTTTTGGGGATGGGCACTCCACTGTTTTTTGTTTTTTTAAAGGCGTTCTGGGTGTTCATCGGGGAACCGGGTTTTTTTGACCCATAGCCATATGCCGGTGTGGGTCAAAATAGGGTCACCCCTAAATGCAGCCCTGGCGAATGGAAACATGAACGAAACCTGCGGTGCCCTGGTGGTTTGATTTCAATCCCACACCCGGATGTCGGTTTGTTGGTGTTAAATACGAATCGTTCATATGAAAAGTTTTTTTTGCTACTCGTAACCCCCCCCCCCTCTGCTGGACATCAGAACTCGGTGGGGGTTCATGTTCACCAACCACTTTTGAGGGGGCCCAAATAAAACTCATGGCCGACGTATTTGCAAAGTGCTGCGACGCGACAAGAACCGATCGCGACGTTTCTTCGGGAACCGATGGAAGCGACTTGGGTTTGTCTTTTCCTGATCTGGTTGTTTGAGGGTGAAACGAAAGTTAAACCAGAAGAACTGGAATGGAGGGGGGCCCCTGTATGAGGGATCAATAAAACCGGGGGATGTCCCCTCCCCATTCCAGAGGCAGGTGTAAAACAGGGCGTTGGTGCAAATACAGGGAACCCGCCAGCTGTCAGGCAAGCGGAACCACCAATAGCCAGAGGAAGCCAGCAGTAGCTTTCAAGTCAGGGCCTCTTTGCTTTGTTTTTTTTCCCCCGCGGGTGCTGTTGGTACGCGGGAAGCTTGCAGTGCACGTGGTGGGCTAGCAAATGGCAACCTCGTTCTGCAAATGGTAGGCCTTCTCGCTCATGATGCCCTTAAGATCGAAAAGGAGACCCCCTGGTTTGTTGCCGCTTTTGAGTCGCGTACAAGCCTTTCAATGATTGCCCACTTTCTCCTTGTAAACTCATTCAATTGCTCACTTGCCCGAAGCGAATGCTTTCCCGTGTTGGTCTGCTCTCCGTCATTTGGGAAAATGATCGCAACATCACGAAGTGGGTGTTCGACCTCACCCAGAACGGTTCCTTTTTTTGAGGGTCTTCTGCCTGGTAAGCCAAAAGCTTCACCTTGTATTTCCAGGCCTGTTGGACGGCAAAGACCTGTGCAACCCAAAGCCAAGACAAGGTCAATAGGAGACTCTCCCAACCAGCACTGGGAACCGGTGTGGACCATCTGAGGAAGCAAGTCACTTGGGAGGGCACCAAGCTGAGATTTAGAAAGGAAAGTGAGGTGGAGAACTTGACAGACCTCAATTTTGGAGTTTGAGATGGGTTCCTGAAAGGCCGAGGTGAAATAAATCTTCACAGACTTCCCATGTCTCTCTCTCTTTTTTTTGCGCGCAGGCCTCGGGGTGCTGGGTCCCGCGCTGGCGCGGCTGAAAAACTTGGAGCGCCTCGAGGCGGTTGGGGGCTGGTTTTATCGGCGCAACAAAAGGAGACACCGAGCTTAAGACACACCCAAATGATGGGCCCAAATGGCAATCAAGATTTGATGAGCCTGTAAGTGCCCAAATGTCCCCTGATGTCCACGTCGACAATTGGGGTCTTAGGCCAAATGACGGTTTCCCTACCGAGCAAGTTGCTTTCTGTTGGAGGGTCAAAGACATGGTTGAAAAAAATGCTTGCTCTTGGACCAGTGATGGCCAAGCGAACCTTGAGATCCAGTACGTGCTACGCTTTTTGAAGACGGGAGATGGGATTTTGAAAAGGAGCCCAAAAAAAGGCCACGCAAATGAGGGGTTCCACGACAAACATAGAGAAACCAACGTAAGCATCGTCAGAGCTCTTGGGATCGCTCTATGTTAAAGGCAGGCCACAAGGTAAACACAAATGCAATTTAAGTTCAGAAACTCCAAGGTCCGGTTGGCCACCTAAAGCATAGAATTCCGGACCTGAAAGGCTTGGGAAGATCCTGGCAACTCCGTTCTTAGGGTCTACGCGGTCCTTAGCGACCCGCAGAATTGTCGGAATCCCGGTTTGCGGATGGACAGAAACCACGGTCTGGTTTACTAGGCAAGCTGCTGGCACTGCGTTGATCATGGAACCAGCCCTCGCTCGCGCGCGTTCTGGAGGTGTCTCAGAATGGGCTGGGCACCACGGGGCTGGAGATGCTGCCGCTCACCTTGGCGCTGAAGAGCCTGAGCCTGCGGAGCAATTGGCTGGGCCCCACCGAGCTGGAGGCGAGCCGAAAAGCCCCGGCACGGTCGAGTTCCGTTTACCCCACCAATGCACAGCCGGAACCGTTCAACGTTGGGGGCTCCCGGTCCCTTTAAGATCGGAGAATGGTCCAACCCAGGACCCGAACGTCAGGTTTCATGTTTTCATTAATGGGTGGTTTGGATGGGTGAGGGGATTTGAACTCCAGGTCCTTGTGAAAATGGGGGAGGTGCCTCCAAACCACGAAACCAAGCCAGCAAACAAAATTGAGGTGAAACGAATTGTGTTCCGTATGAATACTCAGCGGATTTGTTGCTTCCACCCGACTTTGCCGTTTGACCATTTCCGCCACAAGTGGAGCCCACCCATTGTCGCCTGCTTCACATTGGTGGTCTTTCCCTTTAGAATCAACCAGTAGAAGGGATGTCGGTTTTGTCTCACAGCCACTGGGCAAGCAGGCAGATGAGATGCTCATGCCGAGTGAAGCTCGGTTGCCCAAAGCGAATCCACCTTTGGACCCTTTGGTTTTCCAGTTTGGGTTCTCAAAGTTAACCTTGTATTTCCAGGTGCTTTGGCCAAGCCAGGACGCCACCGTCTCTTTACGCTTAGGGACACCCACTTGGTCAGAGTAAAACTCGCGTTCCCACACCAGGATGTTCTTGATTAGGAAAGAACCTCATGCTGCCGGTGTTTCCGAGTATCCTGTTTGATCACGTTTGTCCAAGACGGGTTGTGGCCGACATCATGAACACAAAACTCCACTAAACAGGGAACCGTCATTGATGAGGGCGGTCCTTTGGGTCAATCCGATGTTAAGATCTCATGTTTGTGTGCCGGGTCGCGCCGCGCCAAATCGCGCCAGGGGCTGCTGAATCTGCTGCGATCCATGAGCTCCTCGCTGACCTTTCTGGACCTCGCGCATCTCGATGTTTTAGAGATCCTGAGAAAAGGAGGGTGTCCCTTTTGGTGTCCGCTTTCCATTAAAAGCCATCCAGCTAAAAGGTTTCCTCAAAAAAAGACACCCAGAGGGTGAGCTAGTTTTGGGCGTCTGGCTTGAAACAGTTGAATCCCTCGACCCCAGTCGTCTATCCTTGCTCAGCTTCAGAGGTGGGCCATCTTCTGCCTTGTTTGATGTGGAGTGGGGGATGTGAGAACGCCACAGGGGTTGGAATCAGACATCTCGGAACAGCTCACAAAATCAAGGATCGTGTAAGGATGGGTTCCAGGCAGAAGGTGCGCGTTGGCAGTGGCTTGTGTTTGGGGTCGACTTTTGCCAAGATGAGCTTTGGAAGATGTGGCCTGTGTAAGGAGACCGAAGCACAAAGCCAGGCTATCCCAACAATAGATCCTGATGTCGGACGCTTGCACCTCGCTTCACATTGCCTTTTGCCCGAGCTCAGATCCGCGAGTCCGAGCTTCGCAGGGTTGGACAAGACTTTTGGCTTGAGCCAACAGAGACATCAGCAACCCAGCTGCAAGTCTGGATTTCAAAACGGTAGGCCTGGGTCACAGGTGTCAGCGCGCCAGCAAGCAGATCTGGCCCCCCGCAAAAAGCACCATGGAGCACTTTTTCCGCTTGCTTTGCTCGGGCTTCTTGTGTTTTATGCGCAATATATGAAAGAGAGAGCGAGAGAGGTAGAGATAGAGTGTTCACATCTTGTTTGGCAACCGTATCAAGGTGCAACACTCCTCATTCGAGGATTCCAACACTTAGTGAGGCACATTTTATTTTGTACCGCCCCTTGGGTGCACTGGCTTCCAACAGCTTTGACACCACCCGCCCTTTCGGATCGTCGGAGCGTTCGCCATGGGCCCCGCGAAAGAGATCGCCGCGGCCATGGTGGCGGCCACCGCGGTGCCGGTGACGCTCAACTGGACCGACGTCATCAAGACGCGGATGCAAGGCCGGGTGTTTTTTTGATTTGAAAGCCCAGGGACTTGGGGTTTCCTTTGGGTCAACCCAGGTTTGGGGTTTGGATTATTGAGAGTACCCCCGTGTGACGCATGGCCTTGTTCCTGTTTGGAGGGCTTGAAATTCGCCAAACATCATGCCGAATTGTGTTCTTCAAGCCATGGTGGAAAATGGCTTTGTGGAAAGGCCGCAGGTTGTGTTGGCCACCAAGGCAGCCCCTTCAAAGTGATACAGTCACGGGAAAGACCATTACTGGTATGTATGCTGAGATCAATGTGGATTTCCCTTTTTCCCTTATTTTGGCGGGCCCATGTAAATTCAACAACAAAGGAAGGGTGCCTCTTTTGTCCCATGGCCACTCTTTAATTGTCGGCGTTCGTTTCATTGGTGGAAGCCGGCAAGTGGCCTGGGAGTGGGGGTGGTTGGCTGATCAGGATGGCTCAGGTTGGTCAGAGTGGTTGTTGTCCTGCGGGCCGACTGTCTGCACCTGAGATCTCGGTTGAGCAGGTCTTTCCAGGTTCGGTTGACTGAAAAATCGACTTGGGCTCGCCCCAGACCGCCCACTAGAGGCGCCGCGGCTCCGGGATGCGTGGCTGAGCCCTACGGAGGGGGCTTTGCCAAGACTGCTCAAAGGATCCTGGCGGAGGAAGGAGCGGTCGTTGCTGTCTTTGGGTTCAGCTCTCGGTTTATCCCGGCCCCAAAATCTTGGAAGACTTCTGGTTTCGGTTGCCATCCACAGATGCTTGGCCACGGATTGCTGGAGATTTCAAGGCGGTACTAGTTTTGAGCCGCTGCCTTGTGCGACTGCTAGAAGATTTGCAATTGATCCTGTTGGTTTCTGTGTTTTTGATTTCTGATCATCCATCCACGCGCCGCTTTGCTTTGAAACAATCCATTGCAGCCCTGTGTGTTTTGTGTGTGGGGTAGCTGGCCAGTCAGGCAACAAGGCGCGGGCAAAGGAGCTGTTCTTTGCGCAGGAGCCTTTGCCCTTTGGTCCACTGGCATGCTGGCATCACTTGGTCCCCGCCTTAGCAGTTGCAGGGTCGTGTGGGTGTCTGTGAAAAACTGGCAGGATGCATCGCAGACCAGCGCACATAGAGCCCTGTCAAGCAAGGCCGTGTGGTCTTCTCGAACTGCAAAGCAATGTGTGTCCTGACAAAAAAATGGTGTCAAAATAGAGCTAGCCCCATGGTCGTTTGCCTTCTGGGTTCCCTTTCCACACAGGATCCCAACTGGCATTCCCTCTCAGGCCGCGAGTGCATCGCTGTGGGCACCCGCATTGGCGCATACCCCGCGGTCAGGGACTCCCTGTCGCTGATTGCGCAGGCCAGCACTTCACGGGCTGAAGACCCCAAAAGCCCCACATGGAGGCCTGCCTGGGAAAAATCCGTCCATCTTTGAGTGAAATTGGCATTTTGGTAACATAGAGTCAGCTTTTGAAACAGCCAGCTCACACACACACACACACACGATCCCACATTCCAAAGCACAAGACATGATGGGTGTCTCATGATGCATCACTTCAGTGCCTGGAGAGTGAGGCAGCTGTCTTGAAACTGCGGCAATGTCACACGATGTGTGGTTGAAAGCAATTCAAAAGCCAGTGGCAGTCCCTCAGGGGCAGAGTGGCGGCGATGCAGCTGGGCTGCAATGACAATCCAAGATGCGATGGAGAGGGATTTGTTGTGCAACTGCCACTTGAGCATTGGGGCCATTGTCCCCTTGCTTTCTCCGCGGGTGTCACCAGAAACGGGACCCCGTTGACGCCAGTGCAGCCTGCGATTCTGACGGTGGCGGAGCCCTCGGCCTTGCAGTCCGCAAGCCTGGAGCTAGCTTTCAGCCTGGAGATAGCAAAGAGCTGAACACATGAGGAGATTGGCTGTGGCAAGTACATCTGAAAGAAATGGCCTGCTGGTTTGTACGCAAGCAAACAGGAACAACTTCCATGGGCGAAGATTGCAGCATTCCAAGACAAGTGCCTTACTCCCCAGATGAACCTGGAACCCAACCGGGTCCCGTGAAGCTGTTTTATGTTTTGGGGGGATCTCAGGTTCTTCGGGATTCAAGGCGGATTAAATTCCAGGGGATGCTTCCCCTCGTCTTCATATCCCAGGCAGGCATCGGCAGCAAATTCTCCGCCGGGGTGGTGCTGGGAGCGCTCTCTGGGCTACTGGCTACACCCTTCGACTTGGTGCGCATCAGGCTGGAAGCGAAGACAAGAAGCGACGTGGGGTGAGTCTTCAAAGGAATCTCAAGCTGGAGGTCGGAAGGAGAAGTACTTGACTGGTTTAAGGTTCAATCAGCATGTAGCCGGTGTCACGAGCCAAAACACGAGAGGACTCCTGTTGTTGTTTTTCTGGAGATGTGATACAAATTTCTTAACTAGCTCCCTCCGAATAGGCCGGTGGGGTGAAGCACTTCCTTACCATGACTGGAGAGAAATACGGGACATCCGCTTAGAGGGCCTTAGGGCTTTGCCATAAGTCGATTCCTGGCCTTCACCCCGCGTACCAATTTTTCAGCAACCTGGGTCGAACTGCATCCCGTCGAACATCTCTCGCAAAAACGGAGATTGTGCCCCAAGAGCTTTGCAAGCGCTCAGATGATCACGGAAAGCCAGGATGTCTCTTTCTTTGAGCTTTGAGCTAACTTTTCAGAGGCTTGTCCAGTGCAGCCGTCGCCTGTCGCAGGAGGGAGATTCGATTCACTGGAGTTTTGGAGGCAATCGCTTCACCCGATGTCTCCTCAGCATGAGCGATGAACGTTGGGTCAATTGCAACTGTTCTCGCAAGTGGCCAGCTGGGTAGGAACATTCTCAAGTTTCCGAAGAGAGCTGTGTTTTCCAAGCGTATGATTCTGGATCCATATGTGTCAAAATAGGGGGACCCAAAAAATCGATGGTGTCCTGTTAGTTGCCCTTGAAAACCAAACACAAACAGGGTACCCTAGACAAAAACACACCCACATGTCCGGTCGTGGGTCATCCCAAACAGATTTGGCATCTTCCAGCAAGCCAGACTTCCAAGTCTGTGCATCGCTGCTTTTACACAAGAGCGGCCAGGTACTCTCAGCACAGCAATGTTCAATTGCTAAGGGAGGAATCATCCTGGGCAAGCCATGCTTGCTCTGCTTCATTTGGACCCGCCCACCATACTCCAATGCAAGGACACCCATACAACCTGCAGTTAGTTTTAAAAGATTTCTAGAATCTGAGTTGTTGCTGGTGTCCAAAGAACCTTCCTTCCTCCCAGCGTTTTGAAAGCCAACCCATTGGTTTCAACAAAATCCCCCGTCCAACGTGAGCCCCAGGGTCCAGGCGGAAGCGGGCAGTGCCAAAGACGGGCTCCTCACCTCCGGGCTTCGATGCGGCCTGCCCCAGCGGATCACCGGCTCCGCGCTTCGGAAGCGAAGCCCACGGACGAAATCCTCGTTCAGTCGCCTAAGGGAAAACCAGTGGAAACTTGAACCTGACCTGTGCTGACCCTGGTCCTACAGGAAACTGATACCACAATGACCTAGTTACCTTATTAACTGCCTGGCTACCCTGGTCCGATAGGAAACTTTACACCGCAAGTACCTAGTTACCTTATTAACTGCCTGGTTGCCCTGGTCCTATAAGAACCTTATGCCATACCTGGTTCCCTACTGTGGATGGACGAAATCCTGCACCACTTTGAAACCATGGGAAACAATTGTTTGTTGGTATTTACAGGATAAGGATCGTTCCAGGCTTTCTCAAGTGGTACACGATTTCGTCCGTCTACAGTATGGCAACTGGAAGCATTCTGTTTTCGGGAAGCCTTGCACGAATTGCCAAGGTCACCGGCTTGCGGGTGGTCCTGGCCGACGGCCTGCCGTGCCTCTTTCGTGGCTCCGGGGTGAACGTGGCCTGAGCCCCGGTGCCGTATGAACCGCCCAGTGAAAACATGTGATTTTCAGGCAGAGTGCCTGCCTGCCTGCCTGCTCTTCAAAAAGTGGCCAGAGCCTAGAACCTGAAATGGTGATTGCCAGTGTGCGAGAGCCAGCCACGCAAGAGCTGCCTGCGTTTGAGGTGAGAAGTATTTGTATGACCGTCGGCACTGTGCCTGTCTATGAGCGCCTTGGTTGAGAGGGAAGGCCTTTCGACTTGCACAAGTGTTGATGGTTCACACGTAGCAACATGCGCGTTCAACAACATCCGTTCGAAGACGCCAACAGATGTTGATTGCACATTGGGCACATGCTGTGTGCTCGAGCGACATCCTAAGCGGGTGAACGTTTAGGTGAGCAGTCGGAGACTAACGAGGTGCGAGTTTATGCGCGCGCATAGAAGCGAACAGAGTCTGGCTCAGGATTTCAGTGCAAAGCTGTCTATTTGATGGCTTTGGTATCCTTCAGGTAAAGCTCGTCCAGATTGTACAACCGCTTTGAATCATCATCTAAATATCATCTTTAGAACTCGTTGTTGTTCGCAGTATGTGAACACAAGCTGTTTTCCCGGTGGTATCCAGCGGCATGTCAGGCGCTTGCAGATGTGATGTGTGGCAGATGAACTGCCTGGGTCGTTCAAACGGTGTTTTTTGCTGAGCCGTTCTATCTCATTTTTTCGGATGCCACCAAGACACAGACGAGGATGATTCGGGAGTTTCAACGGCCTGTGTTCGTTGTTGTTTTCAGAATTTGCGGAAAGTTGTGGGATAGGTTTGGAGAAAAGACCCAACACTGGATTATCCTAGGTCCCCTCAATCGGTTAACCCACAAGCGTGAATCTTACCCCTCAGGTGCCCTTTGCCAGTGGCGACCCTCACAGACAAAGTGAAACAGAATGACCAGAAAGGAAATCCACCCTTGGCAAAGGGCACCCGATGTGTCACTTACACATTCTCGGATGCTCGTCCATTGGATGCTTCCAAGCCCAAGCCCTTCAAGCCCCGGAAAGTGTTCGACACTCGCCACCCACGCCAGCCACGCGTTTGGGGACGCCTCTGTGTGCTTGTGGCTTTCAGGCACACGAAGCACGTGGCCAAGTCCTCCTTCGGCCTGGCCGACGGCCCCTCGCTGCATCTGGGCGCCGGCCTGGTGGCCGGCGTCGTGGGCACCACCGTGGCGGCCCCGGCGCCTCGGAAGCGGACCCCGGGCTCCGGCCGTGGCGGGGAAACACGGAAGCGTTGCTCGTGAAATACGTGGAATTTGCGCGAAGTCGGCAGAGGCTTGAGGAAGATCAAAGAGAAGTTCGGCGGGTTCAAGCAAACAGCTTGGGACTGATGCTGGTTGTTGCCAGACTGTGAATGAAAAAGCCACGAAAATATGTGTTTTTCTTATGAGACCCTTCTGTTGAAGAAACACAATTGGAATGTCCGTAATTACTTTTATTAGAATGAGTATGTTGTTTCCCAGACTCATGGCGTCTTTCATGGTTGTCACTTGTGGCACCGAGCTGTGAGTGCGTAAGAGAGTTCATGGTTGTTGCTATCTTGGTTCTATGTGCGAAATGTAAACCATCATCTTGATGTGCACGTATCGTACCTTGCCAGGCCTTTGGTTAAGTTCGCGTTGGCCCCCGTTTAAAATCAGGGTCAGTTTTGCTCTTTGAAATTGGTATGTAAGTTGCATGCCTATGAAGATTGATTGAAGGCCACTGATGTTGTCAGCCACATACTTATGGCCCCAGCTGGTAATCAGGGAGCTCCACTGCAAGAAGCAACAAGTAACCCGCCTCCCTCTGATCAGCAGATGTCAAAATTGCTGGCGTTAGCTCGCTTGAGGATGGCCGAAGCTTCTGACTCCAGGAATGGAATCGGCAGGGGAGATGGTAGTCACTCGAGGGTGAGCCTTTGTAGCACAGACGTGTCGAGTGGATTCGCATGTTGCAAAGCGAGCCATCCATATCCAGCCTCACACTTGTAAATTGGAGCAAGTTGCCAGGTTTCCCACGGCATCAGTGGCACCCACGATGGCTATTTGACAAGTTTGTCCTGCGCGCTTCAGAAATCTCAAGGTAGCTTAACGCAAGGACTGTGACCCCATTTCTGGAGTGTGAACACGGCACATGTGAGAGCTTGCCGAAGTTGCGGACCTAAAACTGCCTATTTCTGCAAAGCCCACCCCCCCTCCGTTAGATCCCACCCAATAACACCATTTTAAAGCCGACTGGCCAGTGCCTGGCCTTTGCCCTTTTGCCCAAGTCTTGAGCCTATTGAGACTCTGCCAGGAGAAAGGTCTCATTTGCGTCTTTTCGTTATGTAAGTGCGCGTCCGTGGAAGCTGCAAAAACTCACATCAGTTTGTTGCAAACCAAGATTCGGGATCAAAAATTCGCAGGGCCCAAACCGATACCCAAAGCGATGCGCAACGGATAGCCAACTCATTAGCCGCCATGGCGCGTCCAGCTACCCTAGAGCTACCAAAATGTTCTTCGCATACCACACTATACTACACTTGAACGAAATCGAGCCGCAGCCAGAGTGCACGTCATACACACACCATACTATACTTGCACTAGCCGGAGCTGCCAAAACGCAGTTCGCCTTACTGCACTTGTACTGAAAAGTTGGGACTTTCGAGCAGGAGCTGCCACAGTGTGCTGCGTGCACTGCGCTATATTCCACTTGTACTGAACAGTTTAGATTTCGAGCCGGAGCTGCCAGAGTGTACTTAGCATACTTCACTTGTACTGAAAAGGAGGGAGCTGCCATGCCAGAATGTTCTTCGTATACCACTCTATACTACAGTGGCACTGAAAGTTTCAAGCTAGGGCCTGTCAAGGCACTGCAAATCGATGCAGAGGATAAAACCGATAGTAGCTGATGCGAGGGTTTCAGGTTACAAGGGTTGTCCATGGGTTTCTTTGTTGCTCAATTAGGTTTCTCAAAGCCATCAGCCCATTCAAATGTTCGACGTGAAACCACGAGGATGGACCACTTGTCATTGGGTTCAGTGAGCATCCAAACAAGATGAGTGGCATAGGCGCCAGGAAGCTCAAAACTCAAAACCAACGGTATTATTGGATTGGCTTGGGTACGCTTGGGGTGGCACTTGCGGACATGGATCCAACACTTATGTTTAGGCTGCAACTTCTGTGCCACAGGAATCCCTTAAGTTTTGCTCTAATTTCAAGCAAGTAGTCATGGGGCTGGCCCGGTGGCACCACAAGAGGAACTTCGACCATGTCCAACGTTTGTGTCCAGTTGGCTATCGGCTTGCTGCCTGAGGCCGATGTGGTGCGAACCCGCGTCATGCAGGAAGGCGTCCGGGGGAGCCTGACCTCCGAGAATCCGACTTCACCTTGCCTATCCCAAAAACTTTTGTGTGAGAAAGGATTCCTCCCAGTTTGAAGCAGAGGGGCTGCGCTCAATGAAACAAATCGTTTAAGGACCGTAGGTTTCATGTTTGATCGTTTGGTCGGTCTCATAGTTGGGTAGTTGTGGAAAGTATGGATTCCAAATGGCATCCTGTACCACAATAACCGGTCGCCCCCCAATGCAACGTGAAGGGTATCCAAAGGAAGGTTTCGCGGTTAGGCAATCCATTCTCCAGCAACGGTAGGCCTCCGAACCTCAGACTCAACCATTAGATGTTGGACGCCCTGTGTTGAACAGTCAGGGTTACTCAATGCTTGATTGTGGCAAGCAACGAGATTGCAGAACTCGGGATCCCCCTCCCCATTTTGACCAATCCGGTTTGACTGCAATAGAAGGTGGCAAATTAAGCTGCGGCTTTAAGACGGGCTGCGAATATGCGCAGACATTGGCCGATCGATGGAAGCTTACCAGCGAAGTCTCCGTGCCCAACGCCACATGCTGTGGGATGCTGTGGACTTCCAAGTTGGAAACTGATTTGGTCATGGAGTTTCGTTTTCCCAGATTGATATGCTGTTGGGTGGGATACGTAGGCTTTGTTGTGGCTTTTCGACTGGTCAAGCATGATTCGAAAATCCTCAAATGTTCAAAACAAGAGCATTGCTGCTCTTCAAAGGTCCCAAAGCCAGACATGTTTTGAACATGTCTCAATTTCAGAAATGGAAGGCAATTTGAAGGCTTCTCAATCAACTAGCCCCAGAAATTGCCCTTTGCCCCGTGAGGCAAGGGGGGCGCGAGCATGTTTGGCGCTGCAGTGGCTATTGCCCGGGACCATGGGGTCGCCGGCTTCTTCCGTGGCTGGCTGCCTTTCTACTTGCGCGCTCCTCGGCCGAAGGAGCGCCTGGATATGGCTGTCTTTTGTTTGAGGGTTCAACGGGAAACAAGCACCATGTTGGGGGTCCCCCAATAAACGACACATACGAAGATTGCGATATTTCAGTAAGTTCACGAATTACGAACAACATGCAAAATGAAAAGCGGAGGGTGTTCTATTATTATTTAGTACTGAAATGCTGGCAAAATGCCTGCAATAGCACCCAAAAAAGCCAAATGCAATGAAAGCACTTTGAGGTTTACGAACATCGAAAAATAGCCTAATTTCCCATACATCTCCCAACCGGGTTGTTTGGGCACCAAACGGTTTAGGCCAGGTGCTGACATGACGGTACCCACTATTTTACGAGCCTGTCTGAGCTGAGAATCGTGCGCAGGCAATACAAAGGGCTGAACACTTTAAAAACGGCTTCCCCCACATGACCAACATTGGTTGTGAAGTACCCAAGCGCATTCAAATGATTCCTGCCGTTTGCCGTCACCCATTTCATGAATTCATCCCTCTCCCCAAGAGTCTAAACTTGTACCCTGGAAGGCTCGAGAGGCAAATGCTTCGATGCATATTCGAAAAGCCTTTCGGGGAGCTTGCACACCTTTGCAGCTGGGTGTGAGCTTCATAGAAATCCTTGGCCAGACGAAGTCCTACGTGGTGCTTCCGGGTTTTGTTCCAAGCATGGATGGCTGGCTGTGGCTCAAAAAAGTGGTGCCCGTTTTTGGGCCCCTTGGAGAGAAACAAAGACCAACACATGCGTAACCCCGGCTGCTTCATTTTGAGCCACGCCCGGCTGAGGTGGGGCCCCTGTTTGTGCTGATGCCTGCTTTGGTGGAACAAGTTCGTCACCGACTCTTTGGCCTGGGCTACATCGTCTGAGAGAGCACCACTCGGCCCGAGGGTGGCTGCTCGAGATACAGCTCGTTTCGTTTCTATCTAAAGCTGCCTGGTTGCCCAGATTAGCTCGATGTCCACCTTTCACGTTGGATTCTTTGAGAAGATCATGCTATTTTGGGACAGTGCAAATCGCTTGCAGATCTTGTGGGACAACCTTGCAGATAGCAAAAGCTGGTTTGTACAAGTCAGCCCCAAAGAGGGCCAATCAGGGCCTGCACGACGCTTGGTCGCTGGTCCATTGCACTTCCCGCCGAGGCTATCAGGGGAAGAGACGAAAGTGCCCAAGGAAGTGATGCTATGTGTATTTGGTCACACTCAGTATGGAACAGTTTCATCCCCTGCTTGTACAGCCGTTGCTTGACATTTGAATGGCGCGAGATGAATTTCAGACATCAGAACGGTCCTGGTCAAGTGCCCTGGAGGTGCGTAGGGTGACGCTTGAAGCCGGTTTGGTTTGTGACAGCAGGCGGCTCAACCAGTGCTTGCAGATGGCTGTTTGAATCTCTTTGCTTCCTGAGGAGGGGGAATCCCCGAACCCCCTGTTGGTTAAATAGTTTTGATGGGAAACTAGAAGAACATCCACCTTTTCGTTTTTGTGTTTTCAGATCCTTGTTTGGATTGTGAGACTGGCTGGCTGGCTTACTAGATGCAGTGAGCAGGAGATGCCCGTTATGCCGTCAAGCTTGCTTTTTAGTGGATGCCGTAAGATTTGTGTTGTTGGCAGAAATCTATCACAACCATGCCGTTTAAATCAAGTTACAAATGCCTTTGAGGCTCACCCTAAACGGATATCCTACCAATCTGCAGAGCCTTTCTTGGGCAAAAGCCATTTATTTCTGTCGGCTGCTCATATCATGATCTTTGTCAAACAGTTTCAAGATTGATGGTAGAGGGATAAGAAAGACGGGAGCTTGACAGAGCCCATGTACGCACATGATACCGGAGCGGCGTGTTCCATCCAAACCGGCATGACATGCACACAATCTATCCAGATGAACACATTGCCCGGTGCCTTGTGCAAAGCGCAACATGCTCATACTCTGTGGGAGCGGCTTTCACGTCAAAGAGATTTTGGGGAGAAGGCAGCGTATCACTTCTCGCCTCAGGCAGAACAAGCTGGGAGCACAGGGGATGTCCGAAGTGCTGAGCAACTTCCCGCTGCTTGCAACTTGTATAGCCCCCCCTTTTAAGCAAAATTACAGAGGGGGGAGGGGGGGGGGGTACCTAAAGTACAGAGATTTCCGCGCACTTGTTTGGGCGCCAAAGACAGGCCTATAAAGGTTGTACTCTCTGGGGAGCTCTAAATATCTCCAAATTTGTTGGCAATTGCGGGCACATGTTTTGTATCGTTTTGTGCCTAGTCAGACATTTGCTCAGGTTTGTCAATGTCAGCTGCTGTGGTGTGCATGTGGTATGCTGTGGTTTGCCATCAGCACACATCGGCACTCATCATGTCTCGTCTCTGGCAAGCCCATGCAAGTCCGCATAAGTCTGCTATCTCCACTTGCGATTCTGCTCGTGCTTTGGCATACTTTGACCGTATTAGACACTGGTAAACGTACAGGGAATTTACATAGAAAAGAAACGTACAGGGATTTTACATAGAATAGGCTTCGGCTTGTGCCGGGCAACGCGCTCTGGGCAGGGTTTGTCGTGGTCGGGGACCGACGCTCGCTCGGGCACTTCTCAAGAGTCCCTTCTGCCTTCCCGCTTCAACGCATTCGGAGAGTTCCCGCCATGGCCAAGAAAAGCGCGGCGGCCCAGCCCAAGGCGGCCGAGACGGGCAGCGTTTGGCCAAGAACCTCTTGCGCCCGTTCCCCGACCAGGCGGGCAACTTTTTGTGGGTCTCCGCCAAGGCCGGGCTGAAGACGGAGCAGGACCTCCTGCAGCCCAAGAACTTGGAAAAGATCCGCGCTGCCAACTGCGAAGCTTTGGCCCGCATGCCCAGTTATTTTCCGAGGAAGGGGCCTGCGTTGCGCGGGGCGTGAAGTATTTGGAGAAATCCAACACCCAAGAGGCCACTGGCTTGGACTTTCTGCATGTTGCTAGCGGCGGGCCATGACAAAGTTCCTTTAACAAGCCTGCCTGCTGTTTTTGCATGGCGCGTCTGTCAGCATCTTGGAGCAAATGGCTTTGGCCCAGCACCCCGAGGCTTGGGCGCGAAAGTTGGAGCGCACCAAGCAACCGGCGGAGGCGGCTCCGGGCACTCTGAGGAAGAGACGAAAAAGAGGAAGGCAGCCGCCGCGGGCCGCTCGTCGGCCTCGTCCGGCAGCACGGCGGAGAGCGAGGTCTCGACGTCGGACTCAGCAAGCAGAAGAAGAAGAATAAGAAGTCCGACAAGAAGAAGAGCGAGAAGGACAAGAAGCAGAAAAGGGAGAAGAAGCGCACGCAGCAGGAAAGAAGGACAAGAAGGAGACGAAGAAGAAGGAGAAGAAATCGAAGAAGAGCAAGAACGCAGAGAAGAGCGCTGTGGAAGACTGGCAGCTCTGCGATGTGCAACCCTTTCAGGCAGAGTGGGTTGGCATCTTCTGAACGCGTAACTGTCGTTTATGTTGGTCTCAGATGTCCACCCTCCTCCTCAAGAATCCTCAGAATTGATGGGATATCATGGGGTGTAATCGCAACCCATGCAGCACTAGGTCATACGCCGCACGTAATTTAGAACACATTGTGCACTTCTACACTCTAAGTAGCCTATGTGTGCCAGGTGGCCGCGAGAAGCAGCAAAAGGCTCCCAGGTAGCCGAGAGTAGAATCCATGAAGCCTCCATCGGATGACATCTTGGATTGGATCTTCTGAAAACCCGCTCCGCTACCACAGTTGAGTTTCAAACCGGGGGGGAGGTCGTTATGGTCCCTGGCTATGTCAAAAGGATCCAAATACGTCCAAGGCTGTCAGAGCGAAGCGCAAGGTTCTTTTTGTCCTCTATAGCGAAATGCCTATGTATGGTACAACTCAGAAAGGACCAATGGCGCAATGCGAAGCAAAAGCAAACACACACACACACACACACACTGCTAACAGATGTTAGACAAAGGCCTGTTTTAAATGTTCTTCTCAATCTCTAGCAGGGTAACACGTCAGAAGAGTAGCCGCACCCGTGCCGCGGAATGAGAATCTTCGTTTCTTTTGTTCGCAGTCGAGCGCCTGTGTATTGCGGTGTTGATTTTCAAGCTGAAAGTCATTTTGCAACAATTGTAAGCCCAGTGTAAAAATGTTGCATTGGCGGTGTGCCCTTGTTCAGGCAGATTGCATGCGTATTAGCTCAGACATCAGAGGCATAGATCACCACTGGGATTGGTATATGGGCTTCAAAGTTGCAAACAGTACGCACACTCCAGACACCTTCTGCTGGTTTGTGTAGATTAGGGATCTCTGTGGTTCTTGATGAGAAGGCCGCAAGAATGAAATTAGACTTTTGGTATGCAGAGTATGCCGATAGATATACATAGACATATATGTAAGTGTGCGTGTGTATATACGGTCAGCCCCTCCCCCCACAATCTATCTTTGCTTTTTGAGTCCTTTCACATAGTTCTTGTCTATTTAGCCGCCGTTGGCGTGTTCCGCCGGCCACCCGGCTGAAGCAGGGGGGGGCAAGGGATGCTGCCACTGCGCGAGGAAGGATGAGGCGGGAAGGGTTCGCGTTGGAGAGCATCGGACAACGCGCGGAAGAGGCCAAGGCGCGGAGGTGGCTATGTGGCCAAGGCAGAACTGCCTGTCGCCAGGCCCATGATGGCATGAGCTGAGGTTCCTCCCTGGCGCGTACGCCTCGGGGAGGCAACTGCAGCACAGCTCCCTGGGGCGTACGCCTCGGGGAGCTCAATGCAGCAGAACTCCAGAAGATGGTCGCCGAGCGGTTAGAAAAAAGGGCTGCCCGAGGAAGGCAAAGGCAAGAAACTAGGTGCTTGGAAATCAGAGAAGTAACCGCAGAAATGAAATGTTTGTTGGCAATGTGAGGATGCTGGTGGAGCTGGACGTGGCTCCGGGCCTCAGCCGTGCCACACACGGGAGTGACAGCCGCTTGAATGAGACACCAATAGCATCATCTGTGTGAAATTGAAGGTCAGACATGGGCAAGTTGCTCGGGCTGCAGCTGCAAGGGAGTGCTGAGACCGGACCAAGGCCAAAGTGAGACCGGCTGGCTGCGGGGTGTACAAGACAGGAAAAGAAGCGTGAGAGCCACACGTTGCATCCAGCCACGCCGCAAGAGCATAGTAAAATGAAGGAGGGTGTTTTGAAGGTTAGATCGTCTCCGCTCTCCGAGCTATCTGCCTCGGCCACAGCGCCAGACAGACGCCGCAAGCTGCGAGCAGTGGGAAAGGCGCAGCAACAACAGCACGAACAAAGACATCCAGAACGCAGGAGCAGCAAGGGTAGGTTCAATGTCCGCTCTCCGCGGGCTTGCTGAAGGAGATGCCCTCGCGCAACCACTAAAGAGACACTACAGCCTCTGACAGGAAAGAGAAAGCAAGACAGAGAAGATATGGAGAAGGGCCGGGAGGACCGACAGTAACCCGTCGCAGTGGACAACACGCGGCAACGACAGCGCGGACAACAACAGCCAGAACCCTTGAGCAGCGAGGGTACGGCCAATGTCCGCTCTCCGCGGGTTTGCCGAGGGAGCGGCCTTTGCGCACAAAAGAGAGACGATAGATGCAGATGGAAAAAGGAAAGCAAGACACAGAAGATATGGAGGGGAGGGGGAGGGGGGGAGGGGGGGGGGGGTAGCAAAAATCCGTCACAAGGGAAAGTCTAAGCAACAACAGAAACAAGAACAACAACATAGTGCCAGACTGCCTGGCATCGTGTTTTTTTTGTGTTGTATGCTGATGGGTCAGACGCAGAATCATGAGTGTGCGTGTGTGTGTGTGCGCGCGCAAAGCCCCTGACCGGATTAGAGTATTTGGGGGCATTTGACGTTGAGCTGGGCGTGCCAAGAACAACACATGTTACAGCGTGTTCTTGCATTATACGGTTGCAAAGTGTGAGAAAACACTGTTGTTTCACGTTATTTTGGACACGCGTCATCTCATAGTAAAACAGTCACTTTGCATGGAAAGCCCACAAGTCACAGGGAAACAACAAAACTCTTACTGGGGGAGAATCGTTGCTGTCAGCCCTACGTTTTGGTGTTTGATTTCTCGGGGATATGTTTTTTTTGGTTCCCCTTCATTTTGTTTAACATTATCCCCCAAAACACGCGAAGTTGTTTGAGGATTTGTTTGCGTTTTAGAAGGCCAGATGTCCACAAACCAACAAGAACTCGAATTTGTTGGGTTTCGGCGACTGGCAACATCGAAAAAGCCAAAAAAATAAAACCCTTCTGGAAACCAAAAACAAAACTCGAGGCTTAAACCAGAGATGATCCTCCGGAGATGGTTTGTTCTTTCCTCGAGTTTGTTTTTGGATTTTTGGTTTTGCCTCAGACAGGCTTCTTGTTTGGCATTACCCCTCCCCAAAACCAGAAAACAAACGTGTTGCTTGAAACATTCAGACAACCAACAAAACACTGAATTTTGGTTTTGCGGGCATTGCTCGTCAAATTGTGTTGTTTTTGTTGAAGTTTGTTCCCTTGTGTTCTTGCTGAAGGCGTGACCATATATGCACTTTTGCTGAACACTCGTACCAGCGCAGTCAGCGACCTCGGTCTGGATTAAGCTAAAAAGTTGAAGTTAAATGTGACACGTTTTTCCAAAAGGGTGTCTATTAAGTTTAGCTAGAAATTGGAAGAGTTGCATAATTAATAATGATTAAGTTTTATTAAAAGTTCCATTGTAAAACCAAATGGCGTTGATCTAAATTTGCAGATGGAACAGCAAACAGAGAGAAATTATATTTGCAATGAGCTGCAGGCGAGCACAGCTCCTTACAAAGCTCCTCTCAAGGCTCCTGATTAGCCGCCCTTGCGCCAAATAGTACTTTAACTGAGAATTTGAACAGAGTAGAAGGAGAAGAGTGACTTTCTGTTTTGAATGGGTTATTATCCAAATTTGACCTCAATTGTACAAGAATCTAACTTGCTACTTTCAGTTTGAGCTTGAATATGAAGTCCTTTGCAAACTTGCGTTCAAATCTATTTGAGATGAAAATCTGGCAGAATTTGACAGAAGGCATGTATTTTTGGACCTGTAGATGCCACATGACACGGACAGGTGACACTGACTTGGTTGGCTTGCAGATTGAACATGATTTGTGCCCGCACATGCAACAGGTGACACAGAACAGGTAGGTCATGGGAGGCTGAGAATATATTTTCCCATTGTTTAATTTCTATATAGAAACTAATTGTATTATGTATGTAATGTACTGTACTGTAATGTAATGTAACGTATCGTAACGTAATGTAATGTAATGTAATGTATGTATGTAATGTATGTATGTAATGTAATGTACTGTAATGTAATGTAATGTATGTATGTATGTGTGTATGTGTATGTATGTATGTATGTATGTATGTATGTATGTATGTATGTATGTATGTATGTATGTATGTATGTATGTATGTATGTATGTATGTATGTATGTATGTATGTATGTATGTATGTATGTATGTATGTATGTATGTATGTATGTATGTATGTATGTATGTATGTATGTATGTATGTATGTATGTATGTATGTATGTATGTATGTATGTATGTATGTATGTATGTATGTATGTATGTATGTATGTATGTATGTATGTATGTATGTATGTATGTATGTATGTATGTATGTATGTATGTATGTATGTATGTATGTATGTATGTATGTATGTATGTATGTATGTATGTATGTATGTATGTATGTAATGTAATGTAATGTAATGTAATGTAATGTAATGTAATGTAATGTATATGTATGTATGTATGTATGTATGTATGTATGTATGTATGTATGTATGTATGTATGTATGTATGTATGTAATGTATGTATGTATGTATGTATGTATGTATGTATGTATGTATGTATGTATGTATGTATGTATGTATGTATGTAATGTGTAATGTATGTATGTATGTATGTATGTATGTATGTATGTATGTATGTATGTATGTATGTATGTATGTAATGTATGTATGTATGTATGTATGTATGTATGTATGTATGTATGTATGTATGTGTATGTATGTATGTATGTATGTATGTATGTATGTATGTATGTATGTATGTATGTATGTATGTAATGTATGTATGTATGTATGTATGTATGTATGTATGTATGTATGTATGTATGTATGTATGTATGTATGTATGTATGTATGTATGTATGTGTATGTGTATGTATGTGTATGTATGTATGTATGTATGTATGTATGTATGTATGTATGTATGTATGTATGTATGTATGTATGTATGTATGTATGTATGTATGTATGTATGTATGTATGTATGTATGTATGTATGTATGTATGTATGTATGTATGTATGTATGTATGTATGTATGTATGTATGTATGTATGTATGTGTATGTATGTATGTATGTATGTATGTATGTATGTATGTATGTATGTATGTATGTATGTATGTATGTATGTATGTATGTATGTATGTATGTATGTATGTATGTATGTATGTATGTATGTATGTATGTATGTATGTATGTATGTATGTATGTATGTATGTATGTATGTAATGTATGTATGTATGTATGTATGTATGTATGTATGTATGTATGTATGTATGTATGTATGTATGTATGTATGTATGTATGTATGTATGTATGTATGTAATGTATGTATGTATGTATGTATGTATGTATGTATGTATGTATGTAATGTAATGTATGTATGTATGTATGTATGTATGTAATGTATGTATGTATGTATGTATGTATGTATGTATGTATGTATGTATGTATGTATGTATGTATGTATGTATGTATGTATGTATGTATGTATGTAATGTAATGTAATGTAATGTCATGTAATGTAATGTAATGTAATGTAATGTAATGTAATGTAATGTAATGTAATGTATGTAATGTAATGTAATGTATGTATGTATGTATGTATGTATGTATGTATGTATGTATGTATGTATGTATGTATGTATGTATGTATGTATGTATGTATGTATGTATGTATGTATGTATGTATGTATGTATGTATGTATGTAATGTATGTATGTAATGTATGTAAGTATGTATGTAATGTTATGTTATGTTATGTTATGTTATGTTATGTATGTATGTATGTAATGTATGAATGTATCCGGTCGAGCTTCAGTCAAACTATCCAGTAGTTTGATGTAGCCTGTGAGCAGGACATTGGGGAATCGGCCAACAAGCAAGGGAACTTTCTAGTTGCTTCATGTTCAATACGGGAGCTGTTCCGGCGCTTTGGCCTTACGAGCAGCCAAGGCTAGTGCCAAAGCTGCAAACCCTCATCCTTGCGGACAACCAGTTTGCAACGGCCTGGCGCTTGTTGTGGATGTGGTCATGAAAACACGCTTTTGGTGGGTGTGTCTTGGGAAACTGACAGTGTCCATCAACATCATCTGGAGCCCTTTCAAAATTGGTTGGTCGTCTCGGTAGCTTGGGGACTTGAACCCTTGGTTCTGACGGTAAATGGGAAGCGCCCCACCACCATTCTAAACCACCAACTTGGGGGAAGCTGAGGTGGCTCTTAACTTCCCCATCAAAATTTGAAGCAGTGCGTCAGCAACACAATTCCCGAAAAGCGAAATTTTGCAACCGGCCAAGGCTGACTTTCCGCAACTTGGCAAAGGCCTTGGGAAGGGGGGAATGAATCGCCGGAAAGAAACCAGCGGCATTGTTCCAGATGGATGGCGCGTTTGTTCCTGAGTTGGTGCTGCTTGCTTTGTGTGTGTGTGTTTTTGACAAGCGTCTGGCTGTTTTAAAGGGAGACCAAAGACAGTCCACCCATTTTCGGGTTCCTCTATTTTTAGACAAACCCATGGCTTCCTAAAGACAGGTTTGCAACTCAGCGTTTGCTGGCAGGTGTCGGCCAACCTGTTTCGAGCAGCCCAATTGGCGCTCAGACACATGATGCGTTGGGTGTAATTTCCATTTTGCAGACAGTCCAGACAGAGCGATGGTTGCAGGGAGACTGAAATAGTAGCCCTTGTGCTGCCAGGGATTCCTCCAAGCTGGTAGGTTTCATGGTGTTTCCCATCTCCAGACAGAGAGGAACGCTTTCAACGCCCGGCCAAAGCTTTGGCACTCGCGCCTGTCCGGAGCGGGCCACTAAGGCCAGCTGCGTTCAGCAACTCGGAAAGCACGGGCCTTTGTCCATAGAGCCACGCCAATTCCCCGAAAATCAAACGGAGACTACCCTTCCCTCAAGGGTCCATTTCCCTGTCAGGTTTCCTTCTGCAATTTCAGATTTCCCACTGGACTGATTCGACGTCCATGTTGGGGGGTTTCCTTGAGTTTGAAAAATGTCCCGCGGTCCCCGTTTAGACACTCAAATCAGAGGAAATGTCCATCATGCTTGTGCAAATTTGAAGTTTCACCTACCAGGACTCTAGTCAAAACCAAAGATCCGCTCCAAAAACATGGCTTCGAGGAGGTTGTAATAAAAAAAAAAAAAAAAAAAAAAAAAAAAAAAAAAAAATTTATAAAGGGGGGGGGGGGAAAACATAGCTTGAGCACGCCGTGTTCCGGCGCTAGCCTTTCATTCTCCAGCACCCGATAAGGACGAAGGCTTGTTTGAAGCTGTACCTTGTGGTTGAGTTGCAATATTCCGGCTGTAAACCCCAGACATGGGCTGTATGATTGATCATCCCTCACCTGTCACAGCGTTTGAAAGCCAGCTAGCTGACATCGTTTGAGGCTTGATAGCCGGAGCCATTGCAACATTATCGTGTACGCCGGGGGCCATGAAGGGCCAAAACCCTCTCATGGCTCCCGTTGTCTTGGCTCTATTGAAGGGGCGGAGTTGGTTTGCGATAAATTCCAAAAGCACCGTCAGCATGGTTGTAGCTCAACCTCCTTTTGCGGGTCCCGACCAAAATTCACACCGTATGACTGCAACCCTCCGGGAAAAAATACAGGGAACGAAACAACAACAGGAAAGGAAGGGAAGCAATGGGAGGAAACGCGAGCAAGAGACAAGAACCAACAAAAAGGAAGTCCAAAAAGAAAAACAAACAGAAATGCACGGAGCAAAAACCACGCAACAAGCGGATCGATGGATCGTTTTCGTTTAGGGCAGCTGGCGGCCAGCTGTCCACAGCTCACAGAGTTGGACCTCCACGGCAGCTTCCTGGGCCGGGAGCCTGGACTACTGGGCGCCTCGGCGTAGGTTTGTCTTGAAATCCGACCCTCGAGTCTCCAAATGGGGTTTTCTCGCTTGTCCTTCTTTCCCCTTGTAAACCCACAAAACGGTACCTCAAGAGATGTATTCATCCAAATGAGTGGTAAGCAGTGGGTTCAATCTCTAAGTACCCAGTGACTGAGGCTGTTTCCCTTACTGTTGCGCGAGCGTCAAACTGTAACTGTGTAGGGTGATGTCATTTTGGAGGTCCCCTGCAAAAACGGCACAGCCGCAAAGGGGAGGCCAACAGCAATCCCCATCGCAACGCTTCTCTTTGAGAGCCCGAGGCGCCCTGGCTGTGGAACTGCCACAAACGCTGCGGGTGTTGCATTTGGGCGCCGCCCTACTGCAAGGCCGGCGTTGCAAGGTCGTGCGGCTACACATGGACGTCGGGTTTGTGTCTGTGTGTGTGTGTGTGCATGTTGTCTTTTTCCCCAGGGTACTTTTTGTTAGGTTAGTTTTTATGTGAGCCGAAAAAGAAAACCCGTTGTATGTGTCAATGTAAGGCATGATCCCAGTTGTTTTGAACATATCAAATCAGCTGCACCGCCGCTTGTAATTTGAAGGGCAGGAGTGTGTCGCAGGAGCGGCCGCGCAAGTCAAACATGGGGCTGCGCAAGTAAAGCGCAAGTGAAGCGCAAGTGACGCACTGATTCATCATCATCGTCGTCGTCTCATCATCATCATCACCACCACCACCACCACCACCACCACCATCATCATCATCATCATCATCATCATCATCATCATCATCATCATATTCATATTCATATTCATATTCATATTCATAATCACATTGTGGTGCGTGTGTGCGCGTGTTTGCGTGTTTGCGTGTGTGCGTGCGTGATCGTGTGTGATCGTGCGATATGAGAGCGCGACAAGACCCTTTTTGGTTTAAAGGAAAAAAAAGACCTCAAGGCAGGGCCAAAATGGCAATGAGTTTTGATAAGGAACCCTCTTCAAGTGGTTGGACATGTTTTTTCCCCAATTTTGGATGTCCACCAAATTGGCGCCCTACTTCATGCCCAATGTTTGTCTTTTGGGTGCCGAACGGCTCCAGGCGAGAATCTGGAGGTGTTCCTGAGCTCCTTACAGCTCCCTCTCTTGGAACGCCTAAGCAGCTGGGCACTGCAGAGTCATTCCCACACAGTAACCCTTGTCGGAACCTTAAAAACCAAAACAGTTTCAAGGCAAACCACCAGGTAATTGCACCGTTTGAAGGGAGATCGAGTGACCCCTGGTATGTTTAGGTATAGGAGCTGTCCCAAGCTATCGTTACAATTGGATGCACTGGGATTGATTTCTGTTGGCTTGTGTTGCTCCAGCTTCTACTGCCTTGCGACTCCAGAATGAAATCCGGAAATGTTTGCATCAGCGGCGCAACACGCTTGGAAACCCGGCTTTGCTTCGAGCGCTGTAGGCTAGGGGTGTCGGCAGAGACATCCTCACCATTTTGTAAGCCAATCTGGTGCAACTACGGATTGGGTTCCGCTGCATAGATGGTGCTGGAGTTAATTTGCTCCAAAAATGCTCAGTCGACGTGCGATGTTCACATCTGGGCTTCAGGTCGTATGGGCTGCGCGGTGCCCATTTTGTGCGTAATATCAACCAATAGAAAAGGTTGCGAATTGTTCGCTGGGCCGTAGAACAAGTAAGGAGTGTATTTGCACCACAGTGCCAGGTGATATGACACACTGGGACGCACAAACACACACGAGGCCTTTTGTTTTGGTAGATGTGGTGTGCCTGTTCATGTCTTTTCTGTGGCTGTGTTTGAGGGTTGAACTCAGATGAGAACTAATCAGTGCGCAGAGATCACAGCGTTGGGATTCAGGGATCCAAAAGTTTTCGGCCAAGGCCTTGTTCAAGCAAGACTCGACGATAGCAGCTTGCAGCTGCTGCTAAGTTGCAACTTTGGCCCCTCCGGCAAACTCCTTGTCCAGGCTTCAGTGATACGCTGCACGGCGAGCTGGCAATCGGGATACTCACAAAGAACCCAAAAAGGCATTCCCCCAAAAGGCGTTTCCTATAAAGATGGCTTTTGGTCGATTCCTGGCAACCAAACCACATTTTAGGTGCAAGCGCGTGAACAGGGCAAACCCTGAGGGCCGATCAACGTATTCTCAAGCGGAAGTTGATTCTAGTGGCTATCCGTGTTTCACCTTGTTTCAGTGTGAGCCCAGCAACACTCTTTCACCCAGTCGTTCATCCTTGGCATGCCTTGTTACCCTCTTACCCATCAGGGCAACCTTGCAGCGATGGAATTTTCCCATTTTCACCCATCAAGGCATGTCCCTTCATGAATGCTGGTTTCACTACATGAGCACGCCTGTTTGCTCACCGAAATCCTGGGTGATCACAAATTCTGCAGTCTAAGGTCCACCTTTCCCCAACAGTGCCTACCCCAAAATCACGAATCTACAATTTTTGCATATTGCCGCAGACCCTGAAAAAGCAAAAGTGAGCACCGAGTGCTGTTTCGCGTTGAGGCTGGGCAACTGGTTCACCCGTTCGCCACTTCCGCGACTCCAGTTTCTGAACATCAGCCGCTTGCATCGAATCGGGCAGCGGGCGCTTTGGCTAGGGTTTCCAGTCAAAACCCGGTTGCAAAGCAAGGCTAAGGGAGACAAATGGTCAGAAACGCATTCTTGGTTCTGTTTATGATTCTGGGTCGACCGTTTTACTTCCAGTTACAAAAGGACGCAAAGGGAGAATCGCCATTTTGGTGGGTCCGCTGTTTGAAGACGTGTGTTGCATGGCCCATTTCTGAGCCCGTTCTTACCCGTGAAGGTTCCATTCTCGGGAGTTCCATTTTCTCACTCCAAATTGGGATTGTTTCTTGTGTTTGGCCTTTAATGCACGCAGGTAAATGGGCCAAGTATGGCATTTTGTGGAGGAGAAGCTGCTCCACATATCTGCCGTGTCGCTGTTTAAAATATTGTTCTTTCATGAGCTGCTATACGTTCCGCAGGGACTCACATGTGTCAGATTTTGTCCTGCAGATGTTCTTGTTCTTTGGCAAGTGACGCGCTCCAAGCAGAGCCTGAGAGCTTTGTGTAGACTTGGGAGGATGAAGCGAGTGTTTCAAGCAAAGAGAATCTTTTGGGCCTCCGGTTGAAAACAATAGCTCAGTGGGCGACAAGCTTTCGCGGGAATTATTCGCGTATCATGCTTGAAGGGCTGGGGTGATACCAGCCTATTGTGAAAGCATGTGCCACGTATGTTTGCACTGCTTTCAGACTTGTGCCAACATTTTGAAGCCCTTGGTCAGCCTTGTGCTCTGGATGGAAGGTATATATTGCTGCTTAGATGACGTGCATTCGGGCCGAGTTTTCTTGATTCCCCTTTCTGGTGGCTTTCAGCATCACATGTTGGGCAAAATCAGATTGAGTTAGCCAATCCGCATCAGTCCAGGTTGATCAAAGCCTGGACAGAAACTTGATAAAGGATTTCGTTTGGTTTCCCAAAGGTTAAGTGTTGCAGCGCAGGGCCTCCTTATTCCCGTGCCTTTCGCGGCTGAGGCGGCAACTGCGTCAGCAGCATCTTGTATTGAACTGCGCGTGAATTCCTTCGCATTCGATTGCCTTGGTAGGTTTGCAGTCCGGTGGTGTTGATGTTCTTCACGCCGGAATTGACAGGCGGCATTTCCGTACATTTGTTTGGTGGTTTGTGGATTCGGCCCTTCATGCTTGGGCCCGACATCTCCTCTTGATCCACCCGGTGTATTTATCCATGGCTAACATTACCATTGTGCAACTTGAGTTGAGTTGCTCAAGAGCCGCATTCCGAGGTGAGGCCGTGTCACAATTGCAGAACACTCTGCATCAGCCACTTGGCTTGAAAACCAGCGGCGCGTTGTTCCATAAACCAGCTCAGAGGAGGTTTTGCAGCTGTTGTCTATCAACTCAAGGGTTAGCCTGGACCGCAGGCTGGGAACATCTTTCATGACTTTTTTGCCCGATTCAAGGTGTTTCGGACAGCAGCTGGACCTTCCAAACGCTTTACAAAGTGGTCAGATGGTACATGTGGTCTTCCATGGGGTTGTTTGCAACACAGCACAAGTCCGATGTAGTTCTCGAAAAGCAAATGCAACTGCAGGAGCAAAGCCTTTCGTCAACTGAAGGGCACAGGGCGGTCTCGCTAGCGAAAAAGGGGCGCAAGCGCTTGGCGCCTCACGGATCTGTCAGCATTGTGTTTTGTGGGAGACCTAACAGAAAACCAAAACCATTTTGAGAATCCAACCCGAAAAAAAGCAGAGCCATTTGTTTCTGGGTTGTGGTGACTCCACAAAACAAAACTGAACTTGTTGGGATCGGTTGGTTGGTGCATGTCATGTGTCAAGATCGGGGCCCAAAAAATGAGGGGTGTTCCTTTTTGGCTACAAGGGTACCCTCACACACACAAGCATCAAACACCGAGCGGATTCATGAACAAATGTCCAGCAGTCGTGTCAGAAATGCATTTTCCACAAAAGCAAGAATAGGTAATTCTTGGGCTGTCCAGACCCAAATTTTGCGTGTGTGTGTGTGTGTGTGGGTATGTGTGTGTGTGTGTGTGTGCGTGTGAAACTTGGGGACCGTTGCCCTTTTTTTTGTCACCTTAAAGGGGGTTACCGAGCCTCAAAGCAGATACCAGGGAAAGGAAGAGCGGAAGTTGGTGCTGGAGCTGGAGAAGACCATGGGCGGCTTTATGTCAGGAGTCCCAGGTCAGCTTACTCATATTGGATTTAAAATTAGGAGGCTTCAAGATGCGATTTAGGGGCTTCCTGGATGTTTCCAACTTTTGGAAGAAACTGATTTGCCTTGTTGGTGGATATTTGAAAGCGAATTTGTTGGGGAACAACTGCTGACAGATTTGGGAAAGCACCGATGACTGATGACCAGCTGTCATGATCCAAGCTTGTCCTTCCTTGGGTGTCCAGAGCACTCTCACCACGTCAAGTTTCTGAACCATCATTGATAAAATCACTCCCAACGCCATGCCTTATTTCCCAACACATGCAAAGCATGGTTACAGAGTGGCTTACATGTGCCTACAAGAGTAGTGATGTGATGCAACAAGTTGTTGTTGTTTTTTTTATCAGTTTCTATGGGTTCTTTTCAAATTCGCTGCTGGGGACGAAAACGCGTGCATGTTTTACAATTACTGTAACAAAAGATGAAGCAGGTTTCAAAAATCCCAGTAAGGCGGCTTTGTTCCTTCTTTGATTCTTACTAAAACTTGGGAGACAGGTTACATGATTTAGATGAAAGCTGGGTGGCGCATACAACTCGTTTTGCTTCACTTGACCAGTTTCAACAAAATTACGGTAATTTGTTGGTTAGCGACCCTATTCGGGGGATTTTTTGGAGCGGCAGGCAAACAACTACAATAACACTTGTCTGGAATGTGTAGCCGATAGTCTGATTACAAAGAATAAGTTTTATTGTTGCCTCCAAGGTAATTTGATTGTTAGAACACGCTGAGGTGGAGTCAATTGCTGAAGGAATGAATCGTGACAAAATCATAATTGATTTTGGTTAATTTATGAATTGGCAATATAGAATTAAAGAATTATATATTTGTTTTGTTTTGCTAATTAATTGTTGGCTTGATTTGATATAATTTGTTGTTTGAATTATATTAAATTATGTAAAGATATTTTGGGGTATTTCCGAAAGTATTACGAAGGGTGTTTTTTGTGTTTTTTTAGATGGAGCCTTTGGATAAAATATATATAGCTAAATTATAATAAAAATGAATTACATGGAGTAAATATATATATATATAAATTATATAGAATTAAGTTATATAGAATTAAATTATAGAGTTAAATTATATAGAGTTAAGTGGAATATAGTTAATTGGAATAAATTTTATAGATTTAAGAATTAATTATTACGATGTTATGGCTTAGAGGTATAATAAGTTGTATGATGTACAAATATGATAAGGATTAAGTGTTGAAAATAGTGTTTTGCTCGTGCTATTTATAAGGTTGAGAGAGAGGTTGTAGTTATGAAGGGGTTTGTTCTTTTTAAGGTTCTGGGTTCTTCCGTTATTCGCAAAATTGTTTTTGCCTTTCCTTTGAGTGGTTATTAGGTAAACAAATCCTTCCGTGACTCCGATCGTTTGGTCGCACATGGAAGCCGGCCCTTATTATGGTTTTCGCGGAAGAAAGGGGCCGCGTCCGTTTATTTAAAATTTTGTAATAGATCGTCGTTGATAAATATAAACGACAAGATAGACGATTCCGGTGGATTACGTTTGTAGATGCCTCGAAGCAATAGATTGAGGCACTCTTTTCCTGGCATGAATCATTGGATAATTGGCATCTATGGAATTTTAATTAAGAGGTTTTCGAAGTGATCCAGGCCGCGGACAACGCTTATCAGCAGCGTCTCGTATCGGTTGAAACCGCAGGTACGGTCTTGCCGCAAGGTGTATAATCTTAGGATAAAACCGTAATCTCTGGCGCGGAGGAACAACGACCAGTGCAATGGATTGGCTACGCCTTCTGATGCCTCCTTCAGCTTCATTCTGGCTGTAAGATTCGCGCACTCCATTGCCTCGCTTTCGATCCCCACCAAGAAGCGCCCAAGGAGCTTACCATCGCTCTTGACTGGCACGGAGTTCCAGCAATCACCCCACCTCAACCCGGAAGTGATCCGGCATTTTGTTCAATTTGCTACGCACCTATAGATTTTATAGTTCTATCCTTCGTGGGAGGACTGCAAGCAAGTATCGCCGCCGCAAGTTCCAGGTCGCCCTGGAGCACCTGGGGACAACATCGATAAAAATCGTACACAAAAGGTTGGTTTGGGAGGCAAAGCTGTGTCATGGCTTCATCAACAACTTGGTGATCTTGAATGTGTAGCTTGTGCGACCACGATTCAAGAGTCCCCGCCAAAAGCCGCATCAAAAGCCAGAACAGCTACGGAAACAAGCGCGGGTAAGGCCTCAAGTCAGGGAACAAATCTGCCAGGAACTTCAGATTCACACGATTCCTCCGGTTTTACAAGTACTATCCCCAACCCTCCGTGTGGTTCTTTTCAAAGTTCAGGACTTGGTCACAGTGCCCCAGCTGACTCAAGGGACCCTGCTGGGGTATGGTCGGTCTTGTCCCAGAAACACAACACCATCCTGGAGCGCAACATTTGCGAAGAGAAGGAATGCTTGTTGCACACGTTGTTTAATTGCCCATATCTCTCATGTCGTTTGACAGGCCTGCTCCATTCAGCCCCGGTCAAACCCAATGTGAAGCTCTCACCAAGAAGAGAGCGCCAGCATCCGTCTACATAACATAACTGTTGAGAGGATCATGAATTTCAAGGGAACGCCAGGACAATCCTGCATGCACCGGTCAAGGTTCTTCAAACTTGTTTCCGCAGATCGAGCTGAAGCAGCTGCAAAAAGCGCTGCCACAATTGAATCTAAGAAACCCATTCCCATTGTTCGTACTGAGGGGATGAGGAGCTAGCCAGGGCACCGAGCATGAAAATCGCAGGTAGTGCAGAAGACGTTGCGCATGTATATGACGCAGCCGAAGCTGGCTCCCTCAAGACCTGGCGCCTCATTTTTTCAATACAGCGCCAGCAACAGCCGCTACATTGCAAGGTGAAAATTTTTGGGTGTTCGAAAATGCCAAGTGTTTGGTTCGATACCATATCATGCCAGGCAGAATCTTTTTACCCGAAAAGAGATCAAGCTTCCCCCGAGATAAACTGCAGCTCGCACCACTTGTACCGTTTCAGGGGGGCAAAACAAACAACATCCACGATTGTTGGCTGATCACTGGAGATGCATGTTCAGAGTGTTCAGGTTAAACCGATTGCGTTATCACCACGGGTGCAGCCGTGATGTTAGACACCGTGCCTCTCTCTCTCACCGAAGCGTCAAAGAACATACATTGCCAATTCTTGGCATGCCATGCATGCAGTGCAGCAGTTGAAGCTCCGCAGTGCAAGCAATTTGAGGTAGGAAATCATCGTGCCCGCAAGCGACAGGCACGCATTGACAAATTGCCTGTGATGATTGAATTCGCATGGTCATCAGGGTCCAATATGGGTCGCGTGTTTAAAGGTCTTGGCATACCTCAAGTTAGGCTGGCTAAAGAAGCCTTAATAAGGCCAAGTTAGAAAGCCAGTTCAAAAAGAAATTGCAGCAAAAGGCTAGAGAGAGTCGAGAGAGCTTTTCTCCCGGTTCACACGTCACGTAGAGACCGTCCTCCATCATCAGAGGGGCAGTGTTTCGTTTGAGTGGCCAAGAGATTGCGACAGCTGGGCTAGGGATCTTGCTACATTCTTTGGGGAATACACAAGTCTTCACCCCAGCGACCCTCCACGGTTGCGCCCAGGTCTCGAAGACATAGGTGTTGCTGTTGAGTCCGATGAAAAGTGTCACAAAATTCTTGAACAAGTTCTTGATGTTGAAAATCTCATCGTGCATCCCCTAGGACAAGTCAAAGAGGAAAAGCTGAGACCACCGCAATGGTGACCAGACTCTTGTCACGTTCAAGGCCTGGAAAAAGCCGGTGTTTGGGATCTAAATTCAGTCCGAGAATATGATCAAGTCGCTGCTGAGGCGCAACGATCCAGCATCAAAGTCCACTTCGGGCAGTTGATGTTGCTAGCATCCGTCAAGGGGAGTGTGATCCATGTTTGGTACTTGGATTTCAGCAGTGCTTGCATATAAGCCTTTATAGCGTCCGCTGTTGTGGTGGAGTTCCCTGGCAGGGATTCATGAACGAGACGGTTCTTAATACCTTGTACTCTTGTGGGATTTGTTCCCAACTCTTGGAAGACAGCTGCTGCGCCATGTGCGTCTTTCGCACAGTCTCCGCGGTACACAACCCTAGCTTTCCTTTTCTGAAGGTGTTTCACAAGTTCGGCAAAGCTCCGACCAAGTGAAACCTGTGGTTTTGCTGGTTGAAGCTCTTTATGGGCATAGTGACCCGGCGGACTCTGGGAGCATTATTGAACTTGGATGGGCCTACCTCACCCTCCAAGGCAGTCCAGCGGGACAGAAGGTATAACGGTTTGACGGGCATAATCCCGTATGTTGAACGCCATGCCCCCCTTTCAATCTGCCCATTGTGGCATTCAGATCGGGTTCTGTTGAATGCTTTGGAGCATCTATCAAAGAGTGATTCCTGCCCAGCATCCTGGAGGTAATCAATCTTGTTAACTTTTGCCAGAATTCTTTACGGGGCCGGCCAACGTCAAGTCGTCCACATTTGTTGAGAGAAGCAACCTTCGCCGCTTTCCGCGTGTTATCCGTTTGGCACGCCCAGACCTAGTCAAGCCCATTGGCAACCTTGCCTCTTTTGTTAAATGGTCTAGGAACTGCGATAAGCTACATGGGCTTGTCTTGTTTGCTACATTACATAAACAGCACGGTCAACAGCACGCAAGTTGACACAGTTCAGGATTCGACTGATAAGTTGCATCTGTCTCTCTGTGGACGCCGATTTTGCTGGAGAACGAGACGCAAAGGTCCGCATACGCATTTCCTCCTTGCGTGGGTGTCTAAAAGGCAGACCTTGGTCCCCCGATCGACAACCAAGGCGGAGATTGTATCTCTTGCACCCTTTACCAGGGGGCTTCCTGCGCGCAGCTTATGGAAGCTGATCTTGGACATTCCATCTCAAAATCCACGAGGACAACCAGGCGACTATCCTTGTAGGAAAGAAGGGTTTCTCATCCAAGCTACGCTGTGTCCATGGAATATTAGTGATAATTGACTGCCCCCTCATTGACGGCACCGAAGGAGGGTCTTGGGCGTATTACCACGCCAACTTGAAGTCAAGTTTACATTAAAACGACTGACGTAAGTTATTCGTGCAACGCCAAGTCACTTGCACACTTTTGGAATTTTTTGCAGACATGCTGCAGCGCACTAGGCAGCTACTTTAACGGATCTACTTTCACGAACGTCTTCAAGCTTTTCTGGAAGTTCAACACTAATGCCGAGCAACCGGATGGCATGGTTCCACTTGTACGTATTCCTTCAGGGGCTGGGTGCCTGCGATTGTCCGTAAAGCTCAAAACAGGCATCGCAGCGTTCCGCACGCAACTTCCCGCAGCGGATTTGCCAACGCACTCCATCGGTCATCCCAGTTGCCCGCCAATCAGGTACTTTTGATCGCCTTTCTTTGCAAGCCGTTAAAACCGTTGCTTTGCGCGGCACAGCATCCCCGCAGCTATAGGCATTCAATTTGCAGACAAATTCTTTATACAGCTTGGCAACATCCGTCGATAAAGCACCATAGTGCGGCAGTGCGGATCAATCAATCTACAAGTACAATAACAAATACAGAATTCATCAGGTGCAAACTAGCAGGGCGTTTTTTCTTGAGTGGCTCACTTGGGCGTTTTGCAACCAGCTGCCAACAAGTTGCGGTTGAGGGAGAGGTCGCAGTCACGGAGGGGTTCGTTCCTTTCAAGGTCCCGGGTTCCCCCGTTGTTGACAAAACTGTGTGTCTTTCTCCAGTTGAGTTTAAGCAATCAAAAGTAGAAAATTATTATACAAGCAAATATAAATTTTGTTTTTATGCTTTTTACGCTTTGCAAAGATTCGCGTGGTCGAGGTTTAAAAATTGAAGCGCTTTACGATTTCTGCGGTCCGTGCGCGACGGAGATTCGTATGGTCAAGGTTAAAAAGCTGAGGACTTTTTGCACGACCCTCTACGTGACGAAGCGCTCTCACTGTGGCGCCGTGCAAATTTGCTGTGGCCTTTCAATTCCGTGGTCGCGGGTTCGATTCCCCCGTGGTCCGCGGGAGTTCCGGCTGGAAATGCAGACGTACTATCGCAGCTCCGGTTGGGAAATCGTAATTTTTAGGTATGGACGTAGTATATCGAACATGATCATGTAATTCCGAGTGAAGAATTGCATTTTTTAAACACCAAACAAATACAAAGTACATTACAGAGCTCCTGCAGCATTTGTCCAGAGCAATTTGCGCTCTGCGAATTGTATAGAGCACTTGCACAAACTACTTGCGCAGAGCAACTTGCATAAAGTAACTTGCACAGAGTCAAGCTGCGCAGAACCATCTTACGCAAAGCGAAGATACACAAACCTGCTTTGCAGAAACATATGTTTTCATAAGATAAAGATTTTTGAAACTAGATTGCTGAGCCAAGTTGCACAGAGCCGGTGGCACAGAGCCAAGTTGCACAGAGCCGAATGGCACAGAGTCAAGTGGCACAGACCAATGGACCAGAGTCAAGTGGCGTAGAGCCAAGTGTTGCAGAGCTAAGTGGCGCAGACCACCCAAGCTTCACAGAGCAAAGATGCGCAGAGCCAAGTTGCACAGAGCTAAGTTCTCTAGAGCCAAGTTATATACAACCAAGTTACATAGATCCAAATTATATAAAGCCAAGTCACATAGTGCCAAGTTACATTGAGCCAAATTTACATAGAGCCAAAATACATCGACCTAATTTACATAGGACTAAGTTTTATAGAGCTAAGTTACATAAAGCTAAGTTAAAGAATTAACTTACATAGAGTTAGGTGAGAAATAGAGCAAAGTTATAAAAGCTATAGAACTAAGTTATATATAATTAAAGATATATGGATTTAAGTTACATAGAGCTAAAATATATTCAAGTTATATGGAGTAAATTATACAGAGCGAAATTTAATAATATATAGTAGGGTCAAGTTACATAGAGCTAAATTATATAGAGGTAAAAAATAGAACTAAGCTTTATAGAGCTCAATTTTATACAGTGAAGTTATATAGAGTTAAATTGTATATAGTTAAGTTGCATAGAGCTAAATGACATAGTTATGGTTAGGTAGGGTTTACCTAGAGCTGAGCTATAAGGTTTTTAAGGCGCCGAGGCGGCATTTTAAATATCGTTCGAACATGTTATCCTCTATGGAAGTTCGTATATATATATACAATCTTCTACGGAGATTTTCATGGTGGAGGTTTAAAATTCGAGGATGTTTTTGATTTGTGTGGTACGTGTGCAACCTTCTGCGATCGTTTGTATGAAGGAGGTTTGAAAATTGTGGATTGGGTTCGCGTGCTCGACGTTTTTTTTTTTTTTGTTTTTTGCCGTCTGCGCGCACTTCTTTGCAAAGATTCGCGTGGTCAAGGTTAAAAAAAATGAAGCGGTTTATTGTGGTCGAAGCTAAAAAGCTGAGGACTTTTTGCGAGTCCTGCGGTCCGTGCGCAATCCTAAAATTCGTATGGTCGAGGTCCAAAAACGGATTTTATGATTTCCGCAAGCCGCACGCGACCCTCTACGGCCGTGTCAAAGCGCTCTCACTATGGCGCCGTGCGAATTTGTTTCTTGTGAAATGGCCTTTGGAAGTTGTCTCCTGGCTCGCGCGCCTGCTTTCGCAATCCTGCGGTCGCGGGTTCAATTCCTTCCTGGTCCGCGATTCCGGTTTGAAAATTCAATACAAACGTGGTATGCGGAGCATGCTCCTCCAGCACTTGCGCAGAGCAACTTGCATAGACTAACTTGCACAGAGTCAAGCTGCGCAGAGCCAGCCATCTTGCCCAAAGCTAAGTTACACAAACCTGCTTTGCAGAAAGATATGTTTTCATAACATAGACATTTTGGAGACTAGATTGCTGAGCTGTCTTGCACGGAGCCAAGTTGCACAGAGCCGGTGGCACAGAGCCAAGTTGCACAGAGCCGAATGATTCAGAGCCAAGTGGCGCAGAGCCCAATGGCCCAGAGCCAAATGTCACAGAGCCAAGAGGCGCAGGCAGACCCAATTTTCACAGAGCAAAGTTGTTGCGCGCAGCCAAGTTGCACAGAGCTAAGTTAGATAGAGCCAAATTATATAGAACCAAATTATATGAAGCCAAGATACATAATGCCAAGTTACATTGAACCAAGGGCACAGAACTAAGTTACATAGAGCCAAGATACATAGACCTAATTTGTATAGGACTAAATTTTATAGAGCTAAATTACACTGAGCTAAGTTCTAAATAATCAAACTTACACAGACTACAAGGGATATAGCTAGATTACATGGAGCTAAGTTAATATAGAATCAATTTATATAGAACTAAAATTACATAGAGTTTAGATCTAAATTATATAGAATCAAATTATATTCAACTAAATTCTATAGAGCTCAATTTAGTCATATAGAGTAGAGTTAACTTGTATAGAGATAAATATATAAAGCTCAAATTTCATAGAGTTAAGCAAAATAAATCTCTATTTTGCACGGTTAAATTATATAGAGTTAAATTTTCTAGAGTTAAGTTGTGTAAAGCTAAGACCAAGTGACATAGAGTTAAGTGTGGAGGTTTAAAATTTAAGGATTTTTTTACGATATCTATGGTATGTGCGGTCTAGAAATTGTGGATTTTTTACGATTTTACGGTTCGCTTTGTGGAGACTTGTATGCTCAAGGATAAATTGGCGATTTTTTTTTACGTTTTTTGCGGTCTGCGCTCACTTTTGCAAACACGTGTGGTCAAGGTCTTAAACTGAAGCGGTTTTTACAATTTCTGCGGTCCGTGCGCCATCCTCTGCGGAGATTCGTATGGTCAAGGTTTAAAAACTGAGGTTTTTTTTAAATGATTTCTGCAAGCCGCGCGCGACCGTCTACGCGGATCGTGCGTGTCAAAGCGCTCTCACTATGGCGCCGTGCACATTTGTTGCTTGCGAAATGGCATTTGGAATTTGTCTTATGGCTCCGCGCCTGCTTTCGCAATCCCGCGGTTGCAGGTTCAATTCCCCCCTAGTCCGCGGGAGTTCCGGCTTAAAAATCGCAGCTTTTCAGTGGTACGAAGAGCATGCTCCTCCAGCTCCGGCTGAATCGCAACTTTTAAAATACAGACAGAGCACCGCAGCTCCGGTTGGAGAATCGCTTCTTTTACTACAGACGTAGTATATTGAGCATGATTTCGTTGTTCCGGCTGAATAATTGCATTTTTCAATACAAAATACTACAAAGAAAATTCCCATGACTCTTGCAGCATTTATGCTGGCATAGCACTTGCAACTTGCACAGAGTCAAGCTGCGCAAAGCCATCTTGCGCAGAGCTAATTTACACAAACCTGCTTTGCAGAAACCTATGTTTTCACAACATGAACATTTTTGAGACTTGAATACCGAGCTTGTTTGCACGGAGCCAAGTTGCATAGCATAGAGCCGGGTGGCACAGAGCCAAGTTGGACAGAGCCAAATAACACAGAGCCAAGTGGCGCAGCGCAGCGCAGAGCCCAATGGCCCAGAGCCAAGTGGCGTAGAGCCAAGTAACACAGAGCCAAGTGGCGCCCAGAGCCAAGGGGCGCAGAGCCAAGTAGCACAGAGCAGAGCAAGGGGCGCAGACCCATGTTTCACCGAAAAGATGCGCAGGGCTAAGTTGTTGCGCACAGCCAAGTTGCACAGAGCTAAGTTAGATAGAGTTGAGGTACAACCATATTTTATATGAAGCCAAGATACATAATGCCATTACCTAAGTTACATAGAATCAAGGTACATCGACCTAATTTGCATGGGACTATGTTTTATAGAGCTAAGTTATAATGAACTAAATTCTAAATAATCAACTTATATATACTCAAGTAATATAGAACTACATCACATAAAACTAAGTTAATATAGAATTAATTTGGATAGAACTAAAGCTCGAAATTCATAGAGTTAAAGATAATAGAGCTCTATTTCATACGGTTAAGTTATATAGAATTAAACTTTCTAGAGTTAAGTTGTGTAAAGCTAAGTGACATAGAGGTAAGCTTAGGTAAATTTTAAGACGACAAGGCGGCTTTTTAATTATTATTCAAATATATGATCCTCTATGGAGATTCGTGTGTTATATACAATCTTCTACGGAGATTCCCATGGTGGAGGTATAAAATTTGAGGATTTTTTTACGATGTGTGTGGTATATGCGGTCTGGAAATTGTAGATTTTTACGATTTTTACGGTTGGCTCTGTGGAGACTTGCGTGCTCGAGGATAAAAATTGGTAATTATTTTATATTTATTTTCTTTTTTTTATTGAATAAAAAGGATAATATAAAAAACAAAGCACAAATAATTTTTCTTGAATATGATGATGTATACAAAATCGGATTCATATCTTATTTTAAAGGATTTGGGGGGATCAAACCTCATTTGTCGGTATTCCGCTCCAGAATTGACGGTTACTTGTCGTCGAATTCACCTTTTTAAGCACTTTTTGGACAATACTTTTGCATCAACACTTCCTCATTTTTTCAATCCTATTTCTATTCAATATATCTCAACAACATTTCCGACCCAAAATTCCCTAAAATTGCATGAATTTATATAATATATAGAAAAACCTAATAATAAGAAAAAAAAAAAAAATACCAAAGGATAAAATAAAGAACAAAAAAGGAAATAAAAAGAACAAAACAACAATAAAATAAATAAAAAGAAAGAAAAAAAAAAAAAAAAAAAAAAAAAAAAAAAAAAAAAAAAAAAAAAAAAAAAAAAAAAAAAAAAACAAGATATAAAATCATCACACAAATACATCAAGAAATAGAAAAAATACAACTTCATATAAAATATAAAATTTAAATATAAATATATATAAAATATTATTGAATTTTATAATCAAAAAAGAATCCAAGAATTCCATCAACAAAAACAAAAATAAAAAACAAAGAACAAAAAAAAAACATTAAAAACAAAAAAGAAAAAAAATAGAAAAAGAAAAATTAAACAAAACAAAAAAGAAAAAAAGAAAAAAACAAATAAAGAAAAACCTAACAAAAAAATTAAAGATAGAATTTTTCATTCCCAAAGAATATCTTCGATCCCCAAATCAATTATCCTATTATCCTATAAACAATAAAACGGCACCAAAAAGAAAAAGAATAAATATAAAGAGAAAAATAAACAAATATATATATATTTCCTTTCTTTTGTTTCCCTCTAAAAACAAAAACAAAAAAAAACGGAGAACGGAAAAAAAAAAACAAAAAATCTAAAAAAAACAAATCAAATAAAAAAAATATAAAAAGAAAAATACAAAAATTCCAAAAAAAGAAAAAAAAAGGAGAAACAAAAAAACAGAAAAAACGAGAGAAAGAAAACAAGAGAAAAAAAAAAAGAAGAAAAAAAAAAAAGAAAAAAGAAAAAAAGCCGTAAATAAATAAACAAAAACAACAAGAACAAAAAAACAATCAACAATATAACAAACATATAATAAAATAAAATAAATAACAACACAAAAATATACCATTTTTGCAAACCGACCCACAAAAATTAATATAAATAAAAAACCACAAAACTAAATATAAACAAACATTACCAAATAAAGAAACACAAACACACAACAAACACAAACACATAAAAACAAACAAAAACAAACCAACAAATAAATAAAAAAGACAAAAAACATATAAAAAACAATATAAAACAAATACATACAAATCCACAAAAATAAACTACAAAACACACAACAAAAAAAAAAACACCCAACACATTTTTTTTTAATTCGAATAAATACCCAAATTTCCCCCAAAATTTAGCCCAATTTTATTTTTCGGCAAATCGCCAAATTCTAACAAAAACTACGAACATACCATATAAAAATCTAAAAAAACTAAAAAACAAAAAACCACACATAATAAAAAATAAATAAATAAATCAATATCATATAATTACTCACCATATACACTACAATTCGACTAAAATACTATTACAACGGCATACCAATACACAAGAAACACAATCTCAAAATCAAACCAATTTACATTTTTTTTTCAACAACTACATTTTTATATATTCGATATTTCTTTTCTATTTTTCCCAAACAAACACTTTCATACTCTCTTTTCTCTCTTTTTTTTTAGCCCTCTCCTAACTCTATCTCTTTTCTAGATTTTTCCAATCCTACATAATAAATATCAAATTATTCTACTATTATATTTACTATATTTCTTTCATTTTGATTTTATTTTTATTTTTTTAATATATTTTTATTAATTTATCTATCGATTTATATATTTTTTAAATTTGTATATCACTTATTACTGCACTGAACACTGACGGACATCACAAACGCCAAGAATAATGCTGGGTTCATTGCACAACTGCTATGCCCCAACAAAGGTTTTCTTGACATCTATCCAGCATATTTTTGTTTTCTCAAGGCGCGTAGCTTCGCGCTCTGACTGGGCTTCATCCTGCAGGTGGGCAATGACCTTCATTTGGTACCTTTTTGTGGATATTCTTTGCGTAGGGAGTTGTTACCTATGCAACATGGTCGCTGTTAAACGCAATGGCCACTTGGACATGCCAATGTTGCCACATACTTGGCATTTCGCACCTCTATCAGTTCCTCTCAGAGCGACCATCAAGTTGGAAATTTTCTCAAGCTGGCAGACAGTTTTGTCGCACTCCAACTCCTGGACTGCTGTATGCCATCCGCTGAAGACATGGTGGTCTAAACGAACACTGCAATGGCGGTCAACAGCAGCCATTCGTGCCTCTCAGAGCGATCGTCAAGTCGGAAGTCTTCACAAGCTGGCAAGCAGCATTGTCAGACTCCAATTCCCGTCTTTAAGTTTCATCCAGCAGGACGCAACTTTTTCATCTGAATGTTGGCCCCACCAAGAGTTTGGGTGTCATTGTGCAACACTCCCAGGCAGTGTTGGACTGCTGTATGTTTTCTGCCGTCTAAACGAAAACTGGAATGGTCGCTCAACACCAGGCGTTTCTGCCTCTCAGAGCGATCGTCAAGTCGGAAGTCTTCACAAGCTGGCAAGCAGCATTGTCAGCACTCCAATTCCCGTCTTTAAGTTTCATCCTGCAGGCCGCAACAAATCATCCGAATCTTGGCACCAAGAGTCTGGGTGTCATTGTGCAACACTCCCAGGCAGTGTTGGACTGCTGTATGTTTTCTGCCGTCTAAACGAAAACTGGAATGGTCGCTCAACACCAGGCGTTCCTGCCTCTCAGAGCAATCGTCAAGTCGGAAGTCTTCACAAGCTGGCAGGCAGCATTGTCAGCACTCCAATTCCCGTCTTCAAGTTTCATCCTGCAGGCCGCCACAAATCACGTGCATCTTGAACGTTGGACTGCTGTATGTTATCTGCGGTCTAAACGAAAACTGGAATGGTCGCTCAAAACACGCCGTTCCTGCCTCTCAGAGCGATCGTCAAGTCGGAAGTCTTCACAAGCTGGCAGGCAGCATTGTCAGCACTCCAATTCCCGTCTTTAAGTTTCATCCTGCAGGCCGCAACAAATCACGTGAATCTTGTCCCAGAGTTTGGGTGTTTTCGCGCAATACTCCCAGCCAATGTTGGACTGCTGTATGTAATCTGCCGTCTAAACGAAAACTGGAATGGTCGCTCAACACACGCCGATCCTCTCTTAGAGCGATCGTCCAGTCGGAAGTCTTCACAAGCTGGCAGGCAGAATTGTCAGCACTGAAATTCCCGTCTTCAAGTTTCATCCTGCAGGCCGCAACAAATCACGTGAATCTTGTCCCAGAGTTTGGGTGTTTTTTCGCAATACTTTCAGCCAATGTTGGACTGCTGTATGTAATCTGCCGGTCGTGCCTCTCAGAGCGATCGTCAAGTCGGAAGTCTTCCCCAGCTGGCAGGCAGCATTGTCAGACTCCAATTCGCGTCTTTAAGTTTCATCCTGCAGGACGCAACTTTTTCATCGGAATCTTGGCCCCACCAAGAGCTTGGGTGTCAGCGTGCAATACTCCGCGCCAACGTTGGACTGCTGTATGTCTTCTGCTGTGTACACAAAAACTGGAATGATCGCTCAACACACGCCGTTCCTGCCTCTCAGAGCGATCGTCAAGTCGGAAGTCTTCACAAGCTGGCAATTCCCGTCTTCAAGTTTCATCCTGCAGGCCGCAACAAATCATCCGAATCTTGGCATCAAGAGTCTGGGTGTCATTGTGCAACACTCCCAGGCAGTGTTGGACTGGTGTATGTTCTCTGCCGTCTAAACAAAAACTGGAATGGTCGCTCAACACACGCCGTTCCTGCCTCTCAGAGCGATCGTCAAGTCAGAAGTCTTCACAAGCTGGCAGGCAGCATTGTCAGACTCCAATTCCCGTCTTCAAGCTTCATCCTGCAGGCCGCAACAAATCATCCGAATCTTGGCACCAAGAGTCTGGGTGTCATTGTGCAACACTCCCAGGCAGTGTTGGACTGGTGTATGTTTTCTGCCGTCTAAACGAAAACTGGAATGGTCGCTCAACACCAGGCGTTCCTGCCTCTCAGAGCAATCGTCAAGTCGGAAGTCTTCACAAGCTGGCAGGCAGCATTGTCAGACTCCAATTCCCGTCTTTAAGTTTCATCCTGCAGGACGCAACTTTTTCATCTGAATCTTGGCCCCACCAAGAGTTTGGGTGTCAGCGTGCAATACTCCCAGCCCACCTTGGACTGCTCTATGTTTTCTGCCGTCTAAACGAAAACTGGAATGGTCGCTCAACACACGCCGTTCCTGCCTCTCAGAGCGATCGTCAAGTCGGAAGTCTTCACAAGCTGGCAAGCAGCATTGTCAGCACTCCAATTCCCGTCTTTAAGTTTCATCCTGCAGGCCGCAACAAATCATCCGAATCTTGGCACCAAGAGTCTGGGTGTCATTGTGCAACACTCCCAGGCAGTGTTGGACTGCTGTATGTTTTCTGCCGTCTAAACGAAAACTGGAATGGTCGCTCAACACCAGGCGTTCCTGCCTCTCAGAGCAATCGTCAAGTCGGAAGTCTTCACAAGCTGGCAGGCAGCATTGTCAGCACTCCAATTCCCGTCTTCAAGTTTCATCCTGCAGGCCGCCACAAATCACGTGCATCTTGAACGTTGGACTGCTGTATGTTATCTGCGGTCTAAACGAAAACTGGAATGGTCGCTCAAAACACGCCGTTCCTGCCTCTCAGAGCGATCGTCAAGTCGGAAGTCTTCACAAGCTGGCAGGCAGCATTGTCAGCACTCCAATTCCCGTCTTTAAGTTTCATCCTGCAGGCCGCAACAAATCACGTGAATCTTGTCCCAGAGTTTGGGTGTTTTCGCGCAATACTCCCAGCCAATGTTGGACTGCTGTATGTAATCTGCCGTCTAAACGAAAACTGGAATGGTCGCTCAACACACGCCGATCCTCTCTTAGAGCGATCGTCCAGTCGGAAGTCTTCACAAGCTGGCAGGCAGAATTGTCAGCACTGAAATTCCCGTCTTCAAGTTTCATCCTGCAGGCCGCAACAAATCACGTGAATCTTGTCCCAGAGTTTGGGTGTTTTTTCGCAATACTTTCAGCCAATGTTGGACTGCTGTATGTAATCTGCCGGTCGTGCCTCTCAGAGCGATCGTCAAGTCGGAAGTCTTCCCCAGCTGGCAGGCAGCATTGTCAGACTCCAATTCGCGTCTTTAAGTTTCATCCTGCAGGACGCAACTTTTTCATCGGAATCTTGGCCCCACCAAGAGCTTGGGTGTCAGCGTGCAATACTCCGCGCCAACGTTGGACTGCTGTATGTCTTCTGCTGTGTACACAAAAACTGGAATGATCGCTCAACACACGCCGTTCCTGCCTCTCAGAGCGATCGTCAAGTCGGAAGTCTTCACAAGCTGGCAATTCCCGTCTTCAAGTTTCATCCTGCAGGCCGCAACAAATCATCCGAATCTTGGCATCAAGAGTCTGGGTGTCATTGTGCAACACTCCCAGGCAGTGTTGGACTGGTGTATGTTCTCTGCCGTCTAAACAAAAACTGGAATGGTCGCTCAACACACGCCGTTCCTGCCTCTCAGAGCGATCGTCAAGTCAGAAGTCTTCACAAGCTGGCAGGCAGCATTGTCAGACTCCAATTCCCGTCTTCAAGCTTCATCCTGCAGGCCGCAACAAATCATCCGAATCTTGGCACCAAGAGTCTGGGTGTCATTGTGCAACACTCCCAGGCAGTGTTGGACTGGTGTATGTTTTCTGCCGTCTAAACGAAAACTGGAATGGTCGCTCAACACAGGCGTTCCTGCCTCTCAGAGCAATCGTCAAGTCGGAAGTCTTCACAAGCTGGCAGGCAGCATTGTCAGACTCCAATTCCCGTCTTTAAGTTTCATCCTGCAGGACGCAACAATCTGAATCTTGGCCCCACCAAGAGTTGGGTGTCAGCGTGCAATACTCCCAGCCCACCTTGGACTGCTCTCGAAAACTGGAATGGTCGCTCAACACACGCCGTTCCTGCCTCTCAGAGCGATCGTCAAGTCGGAAGTCTTCAGGCAGCATTGTCAGCACTCCAATTCCCGTCTTCAAGTTTCATCCTGCAGGCCGCAACAAATCATCCGAATTTTGGCACCAAGAGTCTGGGTGTCATTGTGCAACACTCCCAGGCAGTGTTGGACTGCTGTATGTTTTCTGCCGTCTAAAAAAAAGTGGAATGGTCGCTCAACACCAGGCGTTCCTGCCTCTCAGAGCAATCGTCAAGTCGGAAGTCTTCACAAGCTGGCAGGCAGCATTGTCAGACTCCAATTCCCGTCTTTAAGTTTCATCCTGCAGGACGCAACTTTTTCATCTGAATCTTGGCCCCACCAAGAGTTTGGGTGTCAGCGTGCAATACTCCCAGCCCACCTTGGACTGCTCTATGTTTTCTGCTGTCTAAACGAAAACTGGAATGGTCGCTCAACACACGCCGTTCCTGCCTCTCAGAGCGATCGTCAAGTCGGAAGTCTTCACAAGCTGGCAGGCAGCATTGTCAGCACTCCAATTCCCGTCTTCAAGTTTCATCCTGCAGGCCGCAACAAATCACGTGAATCTTGCCAGCGTTTGGGTGTTTTCGCGCACTACTCCCAGCCAATGTTGGACTGCTGTATGTAATCTGCCGTTGGTGCCTCTCAGAGCGATCGTCAAGTCGGAAGTCTTCACAAGCTGGCAGGCAGCATTGTCAGACTCCAATTCCCGTCTTTAAGTTTCATCCTGCGGGACGCAACTTTTTCATCTGAATCTTGGCCCCACCAAGAGTTTGGGTGTCATTGTGCAACACTCCCAGGCAGTGTTGTTTCTGCCGTCTAAACGAAAACTGGAATGGTCGCTCAACACACGCCGTTCCTGCCTCTCAGAGCGATCGTCAAGTCGGAAGTCTTCACAAGCTGGCAGGCAGCATTGTCAGACTCCAATTCCCGTCTTTAAGTTTCATCCTGCGGGACGCAACTTTTTCATCTGAATCTTGGCCCCACCAAGAGTTTGGGTGTCATTGTGCAACACTCCCAGGCAGTGTTGGACTGCTGTATGTTTTCTGCCGTCTAAACGAAAACTGGAATGGTCGCTCAACACACGCCGTTCCTGCCTCTCAGAGCGATCGTCAAGTCGGAAGTCTTCACAAGCTGGCAGGCAGCATTGTCAGACTCCAATTCCCGTCTTTAAGTTTCATCCTGCAGGACGCAACTTTTTCATCTGAATCTTGGCCCCACCAAGAGTTTGGGTGTCAGCGTGCAATACTCCCAGCCCACCTTGGACTGCTCTATGTTTTCTGCCGTCTAAACGAAAACTGGAATGGTCGCTCAACACACGCCGTTCCTGCCTCTCAGAGCGATCGTCAAGTCGGAAGTCTTCACAAGCTGGCAGGCAGCATTGTCAGCACTCCAATTCCCGTCTTTAAGTTTCATCCTGCAGGCCTCTGTGTCTGTGTGTGTGTGTGTGTGTGTGTGTCTGTGTCTGTGTCTGTGTCTGTGTGTGTGTGTGTGTCTGTGTCTGTGTCTGTGTCTGTGTCTGTGTCTGTGTCTGTGTCTGTGTCTGTGTCTGTGTCTGTGTCTGTGTCTGTGTCTGTGTGTGTCTGTGTGTGTGTGTGTCTGTGTCTGTGTCTGTGTCTGTGTCTGTGTCTGTGTCTGTGTCTGTGTCTGTGTCTGTGTCTGTGTCTGTGTCTGTGTCTGTGTCTGTGTCTGTGTCTGTGTCTGTGTCTGTGTCTGTGTCTGTGTGTGTGTGTGTGTGTGCGTCTCGCTTTTGGAGTTGTTGCCTTTTTTGGTGTTTTCGCGCACTACTCCCAGCCAATGTTGGACTGCTGTATGTAATCTGCCGTTGGTGCCTCTCAGAGCGATCGTCAAGTCGGAAGTCTTCACAAGCTGGCAGGCAGCATTGTCAGACTCCAATTCCCGTCTTCAATTTTCATCCTGCAAGACTCAGCCTTGGCACCACCGAGAGTCTGAGTGTGGTTGTGCAATGCTCCCAGCCAACGTTCGACTGATTGATGGCTCACCGCAGTCGGCATTTCTGCAAACACAATGAATGGAACCGATGTTGGAATGCTTGTTTGATCGATCATCACTCAAGAAATATCCGAACCTTTGTTGTGGCATGGGCCAATTGTGTTTCAAGCCCGGGTTCCGACACATGTCGCACATAGGCGTGGAAAAGCAATGTCAAAGCTCTCAACTTTGGCACACCCGTCCTCCAGGTCAGAGCTGCCAGAATCCACCTGGGCTTTGTGTGCTTCGCTTGGGAAGCTAGCTGGACATAGCGATTATGACCATGCTTCCTACCTGCCCCGCATGCATGAGGCCTGAGCTTCTCGAAACTTGTACCTGCAATCTCTGCAAACATGGTTTAGCGAAAGTACTTATTTCCCACAAGCAAGGTGGCTTGAGGAGGCATGAGTGAAGCACCACGGTTTTCCTTTTTGCGTTATTGTTCAGGCCGCTCTGTCTGCAACCCCCACCCCTTGACAGGTCATGCTGGTTTGGAGGGCGGCACGTGTGCTGGTTTTCTCAGTCTTGTAAATCAAACACGCAAGATGATACATTGATCTCTTGGGGCCTTTCCGAATCAGCCAAGCAAATCAAGGCTGGTCTTGAAGGCTTCAAATTCCGTGGGAGGATCTCGGATCTGCAGTAATTTCGAACAAATCCCTCGCTTTACCGCCAGGTGAGCTGGCAACTCGTGCAATTAAAACCTTCGTCTGCAGTCAGAAGACTCAACATACACCTGTGAAACCCCACCTCCATCTCGTCGGAGCCGTACCTCCAAACGGGCACAGCTCGGCTTCGGCGCTTCACCCTTCAGGATGCGTTCCATGGGTTGAAAAGATCTCTTGAGTGTCATCCACCTGGGAAACGCGGAACCCCCAGCAGTCAGGTGACGTAGTGTGGTTGTCAGGAGGAAAGCCGCCAGCAGCGCATCAGCGAAATGTCAAGTTTTCGTGGTGTTGGCTCGAGAGATCACCCACACATTTCCTTGTTGCGTGATTGAGAGAACCATTGCTGTCATGTACCCGGTCCCGTGCCCGCGGCCCACTCGAAGTGCTCGTCCCAATAAAGCCTCGTCGCGCAAACTCCTTTCAACTGGGAGTGCAAACAAACAAACAAACAGTCACACACATCGAGGAAACAGACAGAAAGAATAACCATGTCGCGCGGCCCAAACCCTCCAGCCCCTCTGAAACGCCCCTGAGGCGGTCAGGTCCTTCCGCCTTCAAGGTGAGGCTGATCAAAAGACCTTACTCTTGTTCTTGGCTCTGGCGATTGTTTGATAAACCCCAGCCCAAAGTTACCCTAGACCCAGCCCAGGCCCTTTAGCTTCGCTAGGGCCCAGCCGCAAGCACGCGGACACGCACCCACCAAAAACACTAGAAACCCGCACGTCTATTCGGTGCCGACTCACTCGCTCAAACAAACACAGCGATTCAAGGCAAACCCAAACACAGTACCTCAAACCCAACTAAAAGCATACTGGCAGCGCGGAGCGTGTACAATCAAGTTCAACAGAACACGACAGAAGAAACGCTATTGACATGTGTACATATCCACATATTCTCTATATGTGATTCTGCGAATGTGTATTTTGTATTGTGTATTTGTGTATTTGTGTATTTGTATATGTATGTATGTATGTATGTATGTATGTATGTATGTCTGTATGTATGTATGCATGCATGTATGTAAAACAAAGAAACACGCATGTAGGAGCACTTATTTTTGAGGGTTCCCGAGACACGGCTGAGATAAGGGAAGGGATGAAAGGGGCAGTTCCGCAACGCATCGTCAGCACCATCAGCACTGGCAGTGCCAACAGCACTCCACGCCAGAACCCCGCCAGCACCGCCAGCACCGCCAGCACCACCCGCACGCACCGCCAGACTACCACCACCACCACCGCCGCCGCCGCCGCCACCACCACCACCGCCACCTCATTCCCCGCTGCCACCACCTCCACCGCAACCATCACCACTCTCACCACTCCCACCACCACCACACAGGAAGGAAGATGCAGGTTGAACACTTTTTGGAATCATGTGTAAGCGGGTTCGCCTTAAACAGTTTCTGTCTCGGTGGCGCTTGAACTTGACTTTGAATTTGCTTGAACGGTCCGGTCCGCGTAAGCAAATTCTCCCTCAAAGGGCGCTGAAACCAAACATTGCTCAAGCGTTTAAGCATGCTTAAACGGCCGGCTCAAACAGTTGCTCCCTCGAACCCTCTGGGACCTTACGTTGAAACCTGTTTTGAACGTCTAAGCATTTAAACATGTTTAAACGGCCCGGCTAAACAGTTGCTGCCTCAGGGGCTGTCTGAACGTTGGTTGCCAAAACGTGAGCACAATACACTGAACCTTTTCCCCTTTCTTGGGGGCCCTCTAGCGCCGCTGCTGTATGGAGTTGTTGAAGCATGTTTAAACATCTTCCGCTCGGGATGATGTTTCAACGTTTGAACAAATCGTCTAAACAATTAATGTTTAAACTGTTTGATGTTTAAACGTGTTTGTGCCTTTTCTGAGGGGTACACAAACAAACAAAAACACAAATTAATAACTGCATAAATAAGCAAATGTATCTATATTTTAACAAACCACAACATAAGTGACCAACACGCATAGGTAAAAACAATAAAACAACAAAAACAAAAACACAAAACATCGAGTTTTTGAATGGCGGGGATCGTGAGTGTCGAAGCGCTCTGGCTGTGGCGCCGTGCGAATTTTGAAGCTAGCCGACTAATTTGAACAGCTCGTAGCTCTGCTTTGGGCAGCTTTGCTTTGCACAGGTCTATGCAGCTCTGGTGTAGTACAGGAAGGACGCTTCTGCAGCTCTGGTGCGAGAATGTTGGCTGTCAAGTGTTGGAGCATCACATTTCCGCAACTCCTGTCATCTGGCCATTCCTTTGGTTTAAGCTGTTTGGGGCCCTTTCGAAGCACGTTCAAGTCCACCAATTCAGCAGGCGAGTCAATGCGTTTTGAATCCTGAGGCGGCTTGAAAACAAAGCCACACAAACACGCAAACACAGCCACATACATACACGCACACACACACACACACAAGTGTCTTGAAATGTGAGGTCCCCCTTGTTTTGCTGACGCCAGCATCTAACGTTCGGTCTTCAAAGGAAATGTACCCAAAAAGCAGGTTGGGGAATTAATGATCTGGCACTGAAAGTCCTGCATGGCACTCGGGAACTAGGGCTCAGGCACAGTCTCGTGGACATTGCGATCAGCATAGCGGAACCACCACCTGCCCACCATCGGATTACTTTTTGGTCACATCATTCGGGTAGGAACACGTTCCTTGGCTCCAGTCGGACTTTTAAGCTCTGAGAGATACAGCCTCACCACCAGCGCGCTGTGACAGGTCCTCAGTGAGACCTTGTGAAGATGACACCTCCCCTTCTTTGAATCAAATCACCCACCCCCCGATTGCAAAGATCGCCCAAATAACCCATCCCTGTTGACTACAGCTATGGCTTGAATTGGCTAATAATCTCTTTGTTACATCGATGTTCTTAACATATTCCCACATGCTGACAACCATCACTCAAAATTGACTGTCAGATGCGCCATTTGCAAAGCGCTGGCTCTTCCATCAAGCGCACAAACCAAAGAAACCACAATTCATGACAAACCTGCGTCTCCCTAAAACAGGGTTCCTGATATTTCCTCCTTACACGTCACCATGCCAAGAGGAAGCTCACCTAAGCGACCGGATCTCCCGAACTTAGATCCAGGCGAGAGGATATGGTGGCTGCCATCTGGTGCAAGGCGCATGGCGAAGTTGACCTGGCGCTCGTGTGGCTCGCCGCTGCCAGGGTTTGAGGACATCCAGCGGGACATGTTGCCATTTGTCTTTGAAATTAGTGTATCCCAAACAGTTTGGCCTCCTTGTAGTTCAGCGAGAAGATGCAAGCAACAGGGTGTTGCTGAGGATGCATTCGTTAAGAGGCTCCATGGCTCCCTGCGTTTCAGACGCGCCATGGCGCGGAATGCCTACCTCAACCAACATGCCTGTCGCACCGTTGCTCAAACAAAAAGCCTGGCCCTGCGCGCGTTCTGTTTCTGTGCTTGTGCTTCCTAGTTTGATCCGTTCGCGCCTCGACCCCTCGGATCAACTGGCTGCACTTGCACAGCGCCAGCGCTTTGTGCAAGGGCATGCCGGCGATGAGCCGCCTGCGTCCCCATTGGACGTAGCGTTTGGATGGTCCCAAACCACCCAAAATGTGCTGATCAAAAACGAGAGTGGAGTCCGGCCCATATTCAATGAACCGCCAAATGTCAGCTGTCAAAAGTGCTCAAGCTTGCTTTTCAGAGCAGCAGGGAACACGGAAATGAGAGGCCAAGCATTCACTCCATTTCGGCTGATTTGATTGGAAGGGGTCATTGCGATATTCCTAAGTAAGAACAAGCAAGAAAGGTGCAACTCCAACATTCGAGAGAGCGATGTCCTATTTTCAGAAACACTTCTTCGGGTTGGGACATGGGGAGCCGGAGCCGCATGCAAACAAAAAAGGGGACGATGGATTTTGCGGCCTTTCGGGAAGTCCTTCTAAAACAAAAGATGACGCCGGCGTTCGCAAAGGAATCTCAACCTTTGAGCCTCCAGGGCTCGTTCCTGCCATGTTTCTCTGTCATGGCCCCTCCAAATGTTAGGCTTGGAGTTTGGAAGTCGGAGGCCTGAAGACACGAAGATGCCACCTATGAGCCTCACGCATACTGCATGTTCTGCACACGTGACCTGACACATTCGGCCTGACTGAAAATACGCATTCGGTTGCTACCGTCTGCCTGGCATCGTAGTTGATCTCCCGCACAGCAATCTCCTGAGCGCCAAGCGGCACAAACCTCCATGCACCTTTTTGGAGGATTTAATCACTGCAGTCATCGTGCCCTTGACCGACCCTTTGTGGCTTTTGGATAGACAAACGGCAAAAAGAAGCAAGCAAACCCAACCAAACAAGCAAAGCGATAAACCGAGCAACCAAGCAAGCGGAGCTACCAATGACTTGAAGAAACAAAGCAGTAAACAAAGCAGTCAAACACAGGTTGGGATGGCCAAATCTTGACCCACGGCTCTTCCCTCGCATAGGCCTCCGCTCAAGCACAACCCGAGTGGAAGATTCAACAATGCAAGCTCCTCACCTGGGTTTCGAGACCCTCCGGGCATCCAACATCGGCAACTGGAAAAGCCAAAAGGTGGGCCGACCAAGCTTTGAGCAAGTGAGACTGGCTGCAATATGCTCAGAGAAATCTCTGGGGGACCCATGTCCATCCTCTGGGAACCGGCCTGCCTTTGGGGCCAGTTTTGGGTATCTCCGCTTGCCGGACCGTACGCTTTCTGATTCTCCCATGCTGACAGCAGAAAAACACAAGGACCGCCCTCAGAAGTCCAAGGGCGCCGCTCCCATGACCTCATGCCCGGCCAAGAGGAGAGACTCGAGAGACTCCAGGACATAGACCAAATGCTCCACCTGCGCAGAAACCTCTCGTTCTGCTTCTTGGATTGGTCCACTTCCCCAATTTGTTCATGCCTAAAAGCCTTGGTCGAACTTCTGTCGCATTTCTATTCGTCTCGTCATATTGCTTGTCTGCTTTGTGGATAGATCCGTAGCAAGGATCCATCATCATGGACACTACAAATCACAAACTGGACATCAGGACAACAGGTAAAGGATGTTCAGGATTTCAGGCCCCGCGGAGTCTAACCGATTTGAAGATGCCCAAATCCAGCAGAGTGATCCACGGTGAGCATGTGTTCACCTTGCTGGTCGAAACGCACGCATGAAGCTTGCCGCGTTTTGCCCTTGATGAACTCTGCATTGAATCTCATTCTTTCCCCCAACGAAAGAACTCACGAACAAAGATAAACAAGCAAACCAACCAAACCAAGCAATCCATCCATCCATCCCTCATCCCTCCAGCCAGCCAGCCAGCCAGCCCAGCCCAGCCCAGCCCAGCCCAGCCAGCCAGCGAGCCAGCCATGCAGCCCAGCCAGCCATCCGCTCACTCAAGTCAAGTCAAATCAAGTTAAAACAATCCAAATCAATCAATCCAATAAACACATATCAAATCAAGCAAAGACGAGAACCAATCGAACTCGGGGATCTAAGACATGGAGAACCTAGAATCTCCAACTGGATCTAACTCCAACTTGCGGAGACGAGAATCCTTCATGCCTTCAGCGGCATCGTGGGAATCGCCTTGTTCTCCTGCCAGCGGACTTGCGAAAGCAAGATGCTGGTGGTTGGTGTGTTTGCTGGTTGATGTTCAAACGGAAACCATGAAAACACATGTGCCAGTAAACATCTCGAACTCCCCCTCTACGTCAACCCGTGGGTGAAATGTATGGAACCATCTTGCCAGGAACAGGTCGCATTGGTGTGCATCACAAATTCCAACTTGCTAAAGTCTTTCCACATCCAAGTCAACATGGAACCAGAACTGGACGTGCAGGGGTCACCCTCTTCCAGTGTTTTGTTGGATGGCCGTGAAATGGCAGCTTTGATATCTTGCTGGCCTGCAAAAATCCTCCGAAGCTCACGGAAGCAGCGTTCGGGAATCCTTGGACTCGGACTGACCTCTCAAAGGATGCTACAGCAACAGATCTGCATATTTCACCAACTTGAATTGCACGATTCCCAAGTGCAGGACTTTCATCAGCTCACTTTGCCTAATCGGGGAGCTCGTTAAAGTGAATGCGGAACTAATCAAGCCACCGAAACCACTCAAATCGAGCGCCCTCGCAAACCCCAAGCAAAAATCGGTCACCTTGTCTCATAGGAACCAGCTACAGGAGCTCAAAAAGGATTCAACGCGCTTTCTGCGTCGAGCTCCACAGTGAGACAGGCTGCAATTAGAGTCGTTGCAATCGAACCATCGATGCCCAGCTAACCAGCGAAAGCGACCCCCGGATTTGCTGCAAACGATTCCCGTCTGCATTTTGCTTTCTTAAGCTCACTTCCTGGGTGGACGAAAGAAATCCAAGCTTTTTGTTTGCCGCTAAAATAGTCTTCCCCAAAAAGTTTAAAGTCTATGAACTCGGAGAATGAGAAAACGTCCACTTCCTGTTCGACCATCCTTTCGACTCTCCACGGTCGCGCCTGGAAGTTCCAAACCGCTTCGAAGGGCCGAGCCACCGCGCGTCGCAGCGGCTCTGGGGCCCCTGAGGTCAGCCGGTCCAGGGCCTCTCGGTGAGGCAAAACACACACACACACGGCAAACAAATAACACATATTTGTATATATATATATATATATCAACATACACATATGTACATGAACATGTACATTGGAAAATGTGTGTGTATACCAAAACACTGGCGAAGCGGGTGGGCGGAAGCTTCAAAGCAAAGGTAAGATCTATCCATGCATCCACCTATCTGTCTAATCTATCCGATCGATCTATCTATCTGGCTATCTTTCTGATCTGCCTATTTAGCTTCTTGTCTACCTGTCCTATCTATCTACACACCTTTCTATCGTCTATGTCACTCTTTCAATCGATCTATCTATGTATCCATTTATCTCTTTCTGTCTTATCGGTCTTAGCTATCTATCTATCTATCTATCTATCTATCCATCTGTTTATTTATCTACCTTGCGAAAGCGCTGCGCCTCTGCGGAGATCGTGCGTCGAAGCGCTCTCGCTGTGGCGCCGTGCGAATTTGCTGAGAGAGGCTCCAGCTCAAACGTCGTAACAAAAGAAAGGCAAGCACGCTGATCCATCTGGGGCTTGAACATCGCAATTTGTCAGCACAAACGTAGCGCGCGAAGCATACTTTCGCAGCTGCAGCTCGAGTAGCGAACTTTCAGCCGCAAAGTGGCGCGCGCGACCTTTATAAACGCGAAACTGTTAAAATGGGACACCCCCCTCAAAAAAGTCGAACCGTAGATGAATCCCAGGTTTCCACCACTCACATTGCTTTCTGGCCAGGCCACTGTGGACACTAGGTAAGTATAAGGCAACTGGGCTCTCTCAAAGTGAGATCCTCAAACATATCAATTACATGGTTCTTCCGCAACAGTTCGCTTGAGAAACCCTCATGCCACGAGGGCAGCGCCTTCACCAGTTCGCGCATGTAGCTGTGCAGCTGCAAATCGGTGGGCAAGTTGTTGCTGTCCAGCAGCGACTTCACCTCGCTTCGCTAGGTTGAAGCTCCTTAAGCTCTTGGATGCTGTTGACCCTTAACTTTTTGTTCTTCGCATTGGAACCGCCAAAGTGTGAGCAGCCGGGGAGCTGCACATGGGGAACCTCACCGAGTCCTCTCCAACTTCTTCCTCTCGGCTTTCCAGAACAACCCAAACGAAAAACGCGAAACAAGGAGACTCCAAAGCGGGAGGATTGGAACCTCCAAGAACCTGTCCAGAGGTAAAGCGATTTCCCGAAAACAGGGCCCTTGGGTTCGATTCCACGGAACATCGCCCGAATTCTGCGATATCAGCACGGGCTGTTCGTATGACTACTTTATCACTTTGAAGGGGATGTCTTCAGAAAGTGGTATGTTTTTGGGAACCCCCCTAAAATGGTGGCTTCTCCCAAAAAACCCTCTAAAACCAACCAGCAAAGGGTACCCACCAAGAAAAGAGACACCAACACCCACCCAATTCCCTGCCTGGGCCGCCGCCTGGCTGGTGTAGGACTGCAAGCGCCGCAGACCTGATGTGCACACGACCAATGGCTTGACTGTAAGCGCCGCAGATACTTCAAAACCCAAACGGGATCGGCTCGCAAAAAGATGTATGGCTTTTTGCAGCCCCCAAACCTAAACATGAACAGAACCAACAAACCCCAAAAACAAACAACTTGCCAAGAACAGTGAAGTCTAGGTTCTTTTCCCTCGCTGGCCAGATTGTCAGCCGCACAAACAATCTGGGACCTTGAAGCAAACATGGACCAAAGCAAGGTTCGTGCAACTGGGCGTTTGAAGATAGCGTTGCGGGGAACCAACTGGAACACGCGCGAGACAAAACAACGGAACACCTTAACTTCCATGGGGTTGTCGGAAGCAAAGATGGCTGTGGTTGCAGAAACTGCGACCACAAGCCACGCCTGGGGTGTGGCCATACTCTCTTGCTACGCGCAGAAACCTGTATGCCCATCATGGGCAGTGCAAATGGGTGACATCTCAAACCACCTCCATATGCACAGGAGGGCATAAGTAAGTCTAAGTTTCAATTGGCAGCAAGCTCCCGAAAGAGTTGCCATAGCTCAGCCTTGTGCTTCTGCCTAGCCCACAGCCAAAGGGTGAAGTTATCAGTTCCCACCAATCTAACCGAGTGACCATCCCCAAACCACTGACTCTTTTGCATGCCGTGCATTTCTGCAGCATCCACTGTGAATCGCTCTTGTGTTCAACACAGCTGACAGCATGATGTTTTGATTCAGTGGTCTCGAAAACATTGGCCTCTGCGTTGATCCGGGCCCTTCGCAACTTGCGCCGGAGAATGACATTGGCAAACTGAAGCCCTCGCTATCCCAACGAAAAACAGGGGTCTAAAAGGAACCCAACACGGCCGCTGGCAATGGAATTCCCTCTTTCCAATAGTCGCCCAGTCCTTCTCCACACGACATCGCCTGGCGAGTGGCGAAACAAGCCTCCGCCCTTTGATTGAAAGGGGAATCCCTTGAAGGGAGAAATAGGGCACATGTCTGGGGTCAGAAGATGGAGACTCTCTGGAAGGTCGCTCGGGGGGTTTTGACACGAATGTGGGAAGGGTATAGATTGAATAAGCTGAAAAACACTCAATGACATCAACAAGTGTTAAACGTGAACACGGTCCAACACATTGGATTCGCCATATTAGAATTGCTGCCTGTGTTTCTCAAAAATAGGGGCTGCTACAATGGTTTTTCTTTAGGTTTCCCTGTAATTGAAAAACAAAAGGGGCACAGCATTTTGAGAAGCTCCGAAATGGGTCTGGTTCCATTCTGTGACTGCAAATGACTAACCATAATTTGGTTCGCCATAATTTAAATTGCTCTTGCCTGAGCAAAAGGTGAATCACCTTTTGTAGGTTTATTGGAAAGGCCATTTGTTTCCAAAAGGAAGTCACACCAAAGACAAGGCGTAGCAAGGTGACCCATGGTTCTCGAAATTCCCTAGGGGTTGACCATCCCAAGCGCGAGGGGTGAGGCAATGCCGGTGGCTCCGCTTTGGATGTGGCCAGATGGCCCAAGAGGTAAGGTTCAAATCACCCCGGGAAATGTGAGGACCCTTGTAATCAGGCGTGAGAGACATCGGGAGTGGGGGCAGGCTTCGTTTTGATGAAACCTCTCTCCTTCAGCTCATCTGTTCACTCTTGCTTGTGAGCGGCCGCACGCGAATGAATCATGCTTGCGATGCCAAGACCAATCCCAAGAGGGGATTATCATGGGGATTCCCTTGGCTCCTCATTGAAACGCTGCAAGATAAAACTAAACATCCCCAAACATGATGCTGCCTGCTTCTGAAGCTGCTCAGGATTCTGCATCCGTTCATGCGAAGCCAGTGCGCTGAGTTCACCATCGGGCCTGCGGAACATGCAAGCCAATGTACTGGTGCATGATCAGAAACAAGCTGACATCAGTCACTGATGCCACTGAGTGGAATCCAGGAATGCTAAACCAAGCTGACCCAAAGGGTACCCAGCACCTATGCCTTGGACTTTGTCAACCCCTCTTATGCCCAGCAGGAACCGCGTGCCTCATCTTTTGAGCGACATGGCGGACACCAGTTCTTCCCCCCAAAGCTCTGAACCCCACCCACATCTGCATTTGGCTACCTCAATCTGCTTCTGGCCTTCTAAAGAAAAGGGTTGCGAAGGACACCACTTACCAGCCTGGCATGGGCAAATTTCAAGGCCACGTGGGCTTGATGTTGCAATGCCTGCGCAAGCCATGAGCGGATAGGTGCAGAAATTGTGCGAGGTGGACACAACTTTACGTAAAAAATGCTCAATCAATCCAAACAAACTTGAAGTACCAGTCGATTTGGCCGATCAAGAAAAACCAAACTAGAGTACTCTTTGCCACAAGGGTAACATTTTGTTGGACAATAATCATTCTAACCGGAATCTCAAAACGGTGATTTCGGTCAAAGTGAAGAGAACCAATCCGATCAACTTCTCCTGTGCATTCTTGAGGGAACAACAAGACACTCGCGGGAAGGTGGGTTGGGAGCACGGACTTTGGGGCAGACGCAGAGAAATCTGCGTGGTGCTGGACAAGAAAAAAACAGAGTGTCGTTCAGGGATCCCCACCTCAAAGAAAGGTGGTATTGCCTTTGGCTTTCCTTTAAACCAGACCAAAATGGGGTACCATCAAAGAAGGACACCCCCACATCCTGATTCGCTTCGTCCGCATCCCTGCTAATTGGATGTTTGGAGCCTCTCTCATGCGAACTTGCATGCTTCGGATTCACAAACCTGGCCGATTTGAAGGGGGCTGCCCAAGAGTGCAGGATTTTGCCCTCATAAGGCAATCAGGGGTTTGTTTGGAATTTTGTGGAGGTCTCACACGCAGCTTTGTGCCGGGAGGGGCGGGGAGGGGGGGAATTTGGAGGAAACCCAGCCAAAAAATGATAAGACAAGAATGGAACCCACTGAGCGGAACCCGATAGGACAACTGGGAGTTGCGATATCCAACATGTTGCTCCTATTCCACTCGTTCGGGCCCTACAAGCTCGGAGCAACCCGAGGGGCTACCTTGAACGAACAGTTTGCATTGAATGCAGTGGCACAGGCAGCATTGACCAGACCGAAAAGCCAATTCCACTAGTCTGTAAACACACTTCAGCTAGGACAAAACTACTGACCAGCCCAGTCTTACCATGCCTTGCTTGATAAGGTCCTGCCCAAGGAGAACTCACTTGAGTAGCAAGCCCGTTGACATTCTTCAACCAAGATTGTGTCAAGGTTTATGGTTTTCTCAAACAATCCCCAGTTGGCCAGCTACCCGAACAGAAGAACCAGTGACCACATCCACTTTATCGTGAGCCCAGAATCCAGCTAGGAAACTAGGCAAGGGACCAAGTTCGCTGACTTAGAGTTGAGAGCGTGTCTGGGCTTGCACCCCCGACCAGCAGAAAATGGGCTTTTAGACCAACCCGACAACCACTAAAATGGACCTCCAAAAAACGGGTCATGGTCACTCGGGGTGCAAAGTTCCAGTGAAACCCCCGCATCCGCTCCGGCAATTTTTTCTTGCGCGCGAGGCAGGCATCAGGTCCAATCCTAGGGGCAGCGGATTGAATTCGCAGTGGGGTGCCAAAAGGAAATGAGGCGGGGGTCTCTTTTCTTTTCTTGGAGTTGGTACCTGTGGTGGAGGTACTCATTTTAGGTGAAGCACAGCCGAATGCTTACCATTCTATGATTCCACATTCTGTGTTCTGTAAACCCAGCCGTTTCGCATGGGTGCCAAGGGAGGTGGTCTGAAAAGAACATCAACAACCCATTGTTGAGCAAATTGATGTATTTGTACCCAGCAGTCGCCTCAAGGCAAATTCACTAAGAAGAAACCGAGAAACACTTTCAAGGATCTATCCTGAAGCAACCACGTTGTCTCGAACACTTGCGGACCCTACTGACTCCAAGCTTTCCAAAGCATACAGGGACCACTCGCGTCACGGGGCAAACTTGTGTCATCCCCAAGGCTCTCTCTTCAGGGGTGCTCCAAAAACTGTAGGTAGATGTTTGGACGAAAAAGGAAAACACCAGGACGCAAAAGAGGCGGTGGGTGACCCAACATCAAGTTTCTAGCCTTGCGGCTTGCTGGTGAGGTTCAGCCCAAGCGCCAGTACGTTGGAGCGAAAGTGACTTGCCCTGTTCTGCGTCCTTTGACCCCTAAATGGATGACCCCACACCAGGAATGAACATGAATAGCTTCTTGAAAAGACTCTGGGATGGGTTGAAGCTTAGCGACCGAGAGTCTCTCGTCACCGAAGGACCCGGGCCCAAAGTGGGTTAGTATATCCGTCAGCTTCACCCGAAACCGGTGGACTTTTGGCACAAGATGCTTAGGTGTTCAGGCCTCATCCTCCAGGCCAGGGACCCAACGTGCCTATGCACAGGAATAGGCCCAAACCTCCATAGTGGATTTTTGGGAAAAGAATGAATGGAACGGCAGCTTCTTGGGTTGACTTGGAAGGGACCCAAATGGAGAAACGGAATCGCACAGGTCGTGCAGGCGATTTGACTGAGCCCCACGCCGAGGTCGTGGTCCAATCCTCGTGGTGCGCCAGAAACCTGAGAGTCGCAACCGAAATCGGGCCCAAAGCGAGCCATGCCGAGGTGTCCCTTTTCGGCCGTCCGGCAACACGTCGGCTCCAAACGCAATTCGCCTCAATCATGGAAGGCGATCAGCTGAAAAAAGACGACAGCCCTGTTGAAAAGGCCGCCTATCTACTTTGCGATTGCTGGGGCATGTATCCAGTGGATCCCAAGCATGGAGGATCCCGCCCAAAGGGTCGAAGCCCGCAGCTGGTCTCCTTTTGGTTGCCCTGGCATCCTGGGATTTGGGGCTGGTCGTCCTGTTTTGGGCTGGTCTTGAAGGGGAACCCAAAAGGAATTGACTGTTTTGGAGGCTTCCATATCCGTTGCGAGAGAGATTCCTTCTTCAAACCGTGGGACCTCCTATGCTTTGAGTTCTCTTAGGTGTTCGTGGGAAACCCAAAGGACACCAACCATACACCAGCTCCATTTGCTTGAGCGCCCTGAAAAACGTGAAAACCAGTGGAGATAGGTTCCATTTGAAACCAAACAGCAAGCGAATGGAAGACTGATTGAGAAACCCCGGTCTTGCAGGAGACCCCTAGGTCCTCCTTTCTGTAGCCTATTTTAGTGGGGGAACCCTCCCCCAAAAAAGGGGCAGAGGGCACTACTGGGGCTACTGGGGGACCTAGCGGCCGCAAAGGATTTTTCTGGCCCATTCCTCAGGCTGCGACTCCTGCAGCGCCCAGCTTTGGGTGACGCAGTGCGAGTGGAAGCGCTCCTGTCGTAGGTCTTTTCGTACGGCACAACTTTAAAAGGACAGAATCAAACTGGTGAAGCTTCTGGCTCGCTCGAGTTTTGTTGACCCATTTTGCGGCTTAAAGCTGAAGCAACTCAAAAGATGGTTCAGGAGCCTTGATCGCTATGACTTGAAGTTCAAATTCGGGAAGCTCTGTGGCCTCGGATTTCTGCACGACTCGAATGAGTCACATGTCATAATCTAACTCACTTGCAACCACAAAGACTTCTTAATCAAATGCATGTTTCACTCTTGAGGTCATGTTGTGTATTATGAAACGTGACGTTAATTCATACGCACAAGCGTCAGATCGAACAGTCTAGATGACAAACGAATCAAAAGCCCCCCAAACGGTGACTCCAAGTGATTGTAGAGCTTTGAAAAAAGTGTAGAAACTATGGTTCCAAGTCAAATGACCCGAGCTCTTACTAGTAGGGGGCCTGTCTGAGGATAGTAGACGCTCGTAACATAACTTAATTTAGTGTCAAATTCTATTTTTTCTGCGAGATCAACATTTGTCGATTTCTCATGGATTCCGTTCATGCTTTGTTGAAATAAATGCTCTTTGTGCTGGTACCGGTCCAGTCAGTCAGTAAACAAAAGAGCGGAATCACTCAATGTACTTTGCGTTTGCTTTCGAATGAAAAGAACATGTCTAAAACACATGCCACATACTTAGCCTTGCTTCAGCCCGCGTTCCTGGGAGAATTCTGCAGTTGCATGGGGGGAAGGCGCGCGGGAGTTTCAGGTCGCAATTTCAAGCTGGGCTTGGCGTTGCGGAGCTTGGGGTCTCGACAAAAAGTGGCAAAACACAGCCCTCTCGTGATCCCTTGGAGATGGATAATGTGCTAATTTCTCCAAGGTTGAATACATTGAGTTTCCTGCCATGTAAGTGTCAATAGGGAACAAAGGTAAACCGAGTTAAAGGGGATGTATGGGCTGGGAGCCATCTTTTGTGGCTCCATGTGACACATAGGCATGGGTCCAAGGGGGTAACTTGGAGGTCATAAACCCCAAGCGTAGCGACTGACGCCATTGCTTGTTCATTCAGCCTATTGTTGGTTTGAGAAGGACGCGCTTGTCTGGGGATGCGCAGGGGGTAAACCCACGTTCGGACTGAACGTGCTTTTGAAAGAAATGTGCAGGCTTGTCAAAGCTGCGTTAGTCTGCATAACAAACTGGTAGCCGCAGAGACCTCGTGCAACAATGGCACAGTATCGAGCAGGAAAAACGGGCACACCGTTTTTTGGCTGTTGATGTTAAAGGGGCCCCCCTCCGAAAACCGGGCGCGGTGCCCACAGAAAGAGCGGCGCGCCGGGGTTCAGCGTGTTGTCGGCAATGAGGCGTGCCTGGTAACAATTTTGATTCTGAGAATTTCCTGGCATTAGAGCTTTGAAGGCAAATTTGAGGATGCCACTTTCACGGATCCAGTAGGGCCCATATAACTAGAAGGGGGTTGTGGAACACTATAAAACCAAATTCCCTCATGATCACTGATCATGGGACAATCATGTAACTGTCTTGCCCCTTATATTACCTCTACCTGAGGGTTGAATGAGGTAGACTTATTTTGGATCCTGAAGCCTTTTCTCTTTCCCTTGTTGACCAAGCCTTACCTAAACTGGCTAGCCACCTCCTCCATGTGAGTTTGCAAGGCTTCCCCAGCGGAGCAAAGGGCCGCTTTCCAAACTTGGCTGCCATCATCCACTCGGTCTTTCCTTGGACGAGGAGAACAAATGACAAATTGTAGCTGAACCTCCCCACCTGCCCAGCCAATGCTCTGCTCCGCACAAGCAGCGCCAAGTCCTGACAGATTGAGTCTGGCAAGTGGCCAAGTCTTCAAGGGAAACCAACAGGAAATCACCCGGTTCTATTTTTGAGACAAGCATTTGGTGGGTTTTCACTTCGCGCCCTTGCAACTTGAAAAAAACCTTTGGCCTTCCAAAAGACTCGCCCATATGAGCAATTCACTTTGCCCGCTAACCCGACAACCCCCGGTAAAACCAGGTTTGCGTTTGCAATCTGTGGATCTCGTCCGCACCGGGACCCGATGTGGTTCCTGCGATACATGTTCTTTGCGAGAATTTTCCCTTGAAACCTGGCGGGTGCTCTTCAGGCGTTTCCAAACTTTGCCCATGTTGGATCACCCCTTTGCTTGTGGCTGCTCAGTTCTATAACGCGCCTTGGGTTTGCCTGATTGTGGGGGGATACCCCTTTGTGGACAAACATCTGTGTGAAGCAGGGCTTATTGCATGTGCTTGGAGGCGGTATGTTCTGTGCCGTGACAAATCGCAAATGTGCTTTTTGCTCAGGCTTTACAAACTAGAAGCAATCCCCTGAGCGCACGCGTCTGTAACTTGATCGAGATGAGATCCCCACTCGTATCGGCTCATATAGTTGGGACTCACGGAGTTTCCATAGAACCGGCAACTGCGGGATCTGACTTTGCGGCACACATGTGACGTATGTCTGTGCATCAAAAAAAGGGGTGGGCCATATGGCATGGGCCATATGGCAAGCCATCATGGTACTCACGTAAGCACTTCCGCAAGGCACTCGAGCAACTGGAGGGACAGCTGCTCGCTTTTGTCCAACAGCTGCAAAACAGCAGAAAACGAATCTTTGGGTTGGTTTTTTGTTGTACACCAGAAGACAAATCAAGGATGAAATCTTGCAACAAACAGCACAAAGCTTCCTTTCCTAGAACCAGAAATACAAAAGTGCTACCCTCCCACCATGCAAGTGCACAGGCTTTTCCAAACAGAAAGAGACCTGGCACGTGGAAGTCAAAAACCAAGACTCCAACCGAGTCCAGCGAAGCTCATTTGGTCCCCAAAGCTTTGACCAAACTGACTTTGGCTAAATGGAGGATTCGCATGGACGCCTGGAACTGGCATGGACTACACTGGGGCTTCAGATCCATTGTACTTGGTTGAGACATACCCGGCATGGACTGCCCATGACGGTCGGTCGATTCGTGTCCTGGTGGAAGATGGTGCCCCGATGGTCCATAAAGATGAGCCCTGGGCTTCGAGTCGATAGGATCGATCGATTGGAAGCTCTCGAATTGGCTCCTTAAAACCAAGGAACCAGCAAGAACGGCAAGTTCAAACTTTGTGCTGGTGAGGAACAATGCAAGATCAAAAAGGCAAAGATGTCTGCGGGTCAGAGGAAATTGAAGGAACAGGGGAAGAAGATGAAAGGGTTGGCTAAGTCTGGCGATGAAGCCTGTCATCAATGGGCCGCTCTCCTTCACTTGCCCGGGGTTTGACTAACGAGCCCCCCAAAAGGGCTCATGCTCTTCAAGCGGAACCCACCAAGAAAAGCCAAAGACCCAGGGCATGAGCCTCGCCAGTGGCCACACTCGCGGTAGGTCTTTGAGGACATGCCTGACTGGAACCAGAACAAAAGGAAACAAGCCATTGGAACACAACCAAAAGGCAGCCAAGAGACAGGTGGAACCAACTTGAAGGACATGAGGATGTGCAACAGGTCACTCTACACCCTCGCGAGATCGCTATGAGACGCACAAGCGCATCTGCGCCTTTCTCACACACGGTTGAGTCACTCAAACTTGGCAAGTGGCCGAATTGTGACCTTATCAATTTATTGCGTGCTTGGAATTTCACAAAACTTGATGGTCGATGGGGATGTGGTTGGCTTACTTGAAAGTCTGAAGAACAACCGCATGTCTGAAACCTTCTCCGTGGAGAAGCAGCAGTGCAAGCGCATTGCACAGCAAACAAGGTGGCAGCACAGTGACCAAGGCCGCACCACCAATTGCAGGTTCATGCACCAAACAACAGGAGCAAAACTACCACGAGCCCATACTTGCTCCGCTTTCCAGTGCTCAAGAAGGTGTAGTAAACTAGGGCGAAAACGAAGGGCACACTTCCCTTGTGGGAACTCATAAATAGCTATTAAGTTCTTACCCTGGTTGCCACTCTTGTCCATAGCATTCTGAAGTGGAAGGTTTCCGTCACTGCGTTTAACTGGAGCAACCTGTCCAAATGTTTGGCTGGCCACTGCCCAAACTTTTGCCACTGAAATGGGTGTCTTTTTCATCTCACACCTAAAATGCTGGGTGTTCCTGTTGGTTTCCCTTTAAAACCACAAATATTTTGTGGTACCCCGAGAAAAAAAACAGTACCCCGGAGGAAATAACAAAAAACACGTTCCACCCAAGGCTCGGCCAAGGCTCGAGGATGGACCCTTTTTGGCTGATTCCAAGCAGTAAAAGGACCAACAGAACAACTTTTCAGGTTCATATGGTCCAAGCGGCGGCCAAAGTTCTGGCACCTAGAATTAACCAGTAAACCCCTTGCAAATACCCACGTGGGCCATCCCGGACTACTTTCTCACTTCAGTGGGTGCCATTCCTATCGGAAAAACAACAAGCCCAACACCCCCCGATTCTCCATACCCAGAACCCCCCATCTCCAACCCATGATTCAGAGCGCCTGCACAGCGCTCGCCCAGTTCTTCCATGAGTTGGGGCACAAGGTCCTGGTACCCCGACACTGGGATGGGGATGGCGCCCTTTGGCGGTTAAGGACCTGTGGGGGGAAAGAAAGGCGGGCCCACCAGCCAACTGGAGGTCTGGGATATCGTGGTTGTTTGCCCCATGTTTCCTTTGGTGGGGGTGGAACCCCCCCTCCCCCCACAAGTGATGTTTGCAGGGGAACTATACGGGCCCCTGTTCTTGAAGGAACTGGGAAGTTACCTTGAGAATTTCGCCCTTGGGGAACGCTTGTCATTGACAATCCAGTTGAGTATTTGAGAGAGTTCTGAAGTGCCCTGCAGGCAACAGGGCCAACCGTACATCACTTCCCAGATCTTTGGCCATAGGGATCCTTCTCCCCCAAAGCAAATACCCCAGAGGTCTGGGAGGCATGGAGAGGAACGGCCGAACTCCCATCTCGGTGTCCAAACGCATGCCTCGTGACTCCCGGTGACCCATCCAAACTTGGCTCGCGTCAATATGGGAAACAAGACACAAGCCCTTCTGCTTCGCCGCAAATTACTATTCCCTTTTTCCCAAGCCGGAAAGGGAATGAATGGTCCAAGGACCTTCCTGGAGCTTTAGCTCCTTGCACTCTGCGAGTGCAGCTCGGCCCAGGATTTGCCTGTCAAAGTCTCGCCCTGGTCACTGGCCCCAGCTTGAGATCCAACCCCAAAACTCCTCCCATGGCGAAACCTGGAAATTGCAGTTCGAGACCTGAGGCTCACGGATCCGTCCTTTGCTTGGCCAGGCTTCACCTGGCGCAGAGACGTGTTCCATGGCAGGAGATAGCCCTGTGCCAAAGTGGGCCATCCCTGGGTTGTGATTCCGTTGGTGCACCTGGCCTTAAACCGGACTTCCCACGATTTTACGAGAGCCGGATGTGAGGCCGTGCTCGGAAACTGTAGTATTCTTGACAAACAACTTGGGACAGGGGGGCCGCCATTCAGGTAGCTCCATGTGAAGGGCTCATGCCCGTCTCCTTCAGCGTCATCAAGCTAGCATGTGTCGGAGAGGCTGAATTTTCCCAAACCGCTGACATGTGTACCTTTGGTGGGTGACCGAACATGACAGGGGTGACTCTGTTCCGCCTCAAGCATTCGCTCACCCAAGGAAACTTGGCCCCTATAACAAGGGGAATTGTGTGTCCATTTCGAAGGGGGCTCGGATTACGCTCAACCTACCCGAGAAACCAGATCAACTTCGTTTTGGGCATTGCCTAAAATCAGTTTCCTTCTGTCTTTTTTTGGTATCCCCACACAAACAAGAAACACACAACTCTTCCATTTGCTGAAGCAACCAAAGGAAAAACGAGCCAGTCATGACATCGATTTCCCTTCAAACCAAGGGAAATCATAAGCATGTTTTTATTTCAGCGAATGGAAGAGCTGGCACTGGAGTCACTGGAACATCCACGAGTCGTGTCAATCGACCTCCCGCCTCGGCCCAGGACACGCGCGCCAGGTCTAAGAGGCGCCGGGAGATGCAAACGTGCACCGGATTCACCTCTCGAAGTGCCGGCTTGCCGCTGTGTTTTGCTCCCTCCCGCTTCTCTCACCGAACATGGGGATGAAAAGCACCCGATCGAACCCACAGGAAAATTCGTTTTTCCTGGTGGCTTGTCGCAAAAGAGAGAGATAGAGAGGGAGAGAGTCACAAGGGTACGTACCTGGAAAAGACAGACCCCTGCACAGTGGTTGTGAGGGAACAAAAGGCTGCTTGGCTCCGAAGCCTCGTTTTCACACCCAGGACGACGATATTTCACGGTCGACATTTGGCTGGGAATAGGGCACCACCATTTTGGGATCCGGTTCTTTGAGGGTACGGACCATCCAAGGGAGAAAGTCCTGTGGTTTTTGTGGTTGAACAGAGACAGTGTATGTCCCGCACATTCGAGTGGTCTATAATTGAAACATCGACCTCGCCCGAGTGGGGTCTAGGTGAGGGTATGAAATTCAAAACCAACTTCCTTACTTGTCATTCCAAACAAGAAGTCAAAGAAAATGCCTCACTCCCATCCAGGAATCCAGTCTAACCTAGGGGTCTCCCCTTTGAAATCAGGGGTTCTCTTTTTGGATGGGTTTGAGTTTGGGCTCTCGTTGTTGGGGGTCCAGTTTGAGAAGCCATATGCCCTGCGATGATTACGTGTCTTTCATGCCGAGATTTGCTGGCCAGAATTCATTGATGTGTGCGCTTGGGGAACATCAAAAAACATGAATTCTCGAGTTCACATGCTACTGCATCCCTGAGGTGTGGTCTGGGGTGGACTTGCTCTTACTCGCCGAAAGCAAAGGGCAGAATCCACGGATCCGCTGCAGTCAACTAGGGGCTGTCCCGAGCTGGAGTACCGCCACTAAACCGAATTGGTCGTCTGCAAGAAGTTGAGGCTTAAACAAAAGAGGGGCCAGGGTACATATGAACATTCATGTCTGTTGGGTTTAACCTACACACCATTCTAATTATGTACAGCACATGCTCCAAAGTGCTTCAAGTCGCCCTTTCCCCCCGCCTCCAGGGATACCAGGCTGAGGCAGTTTCTGCGCAGCTGCCTGGCAGGCGAACTGGGAGTCCACCGCAAAAGGAGATTCCTCTAAATCTCCCTCTCTCTCCCTAATATACAGTGTATAGCTGTATATACACATATAATATGCATACATATATATATATATATTATGGATTTGTTGGGTTCCAGGTTGATCTGCTTGGGAATATGAGAAAACACCAACCTTTTCGCCACTCAGGGCATCTTAAAAGGAGACCGCTGACCCTCTCCCCTTGGTCTTCTACTTCACCAACCGTAAAGGGGGAACCTCACTTCCTCCCCAAAAAAGAAACCCAAGAAGTATCCAGTGATGTCGAAGCTTGACTTCACCCAAAACTGGCGGGGGGATCCATACACAAACGTTGGTCAGCACAAAACATGACTTTCAAACCAAGTTGCCTAGTGAGCCCCGGTAGAAGTATAATCCAAACCAATACTTGAGTGGAAGCCCAATGAAAAGGGAAGGCCTGCACTGCACAGCTGGGGCATAGGTGTTGACAAAAACAACCCAGCTTTCAGGTCATACATTTGTTTTGGTCTATATTTTAGTGAACCTTCTGTAAACCATCTTCGTAAGAGAGATCACAGTGCAGTCAGTTCTGCGAGTTCGTGTGGCGTCCCGGTGCCCAGAAAGCAACGCCAGGGTTCCCTATATTTCCCCTCGATTTTTTCCCTTTGGGTGTGAAAAAAATTGCCTTGGGAACTCAGCCCAAGCCAACAGTTGCGGATTCGCCTGCTTAGGCGCACGGCGCTGTAGCCCACATAGGCTCCGAACTCCACCAGCACCTCGCACGCCGTGCCCTAGAATGGAAGACCCCTTTTTGATGTTCAAAAGAAGAACCACTTTTAGGAGACCCCTGTGTCGAGGAAACCCAAATGAAGGCACGTTGAGAATCCCTACGGAAAGGGTTGTTGGACATGGTCATTTTGCGTGATATCAGCCTCAAGTCTCCTAAGTGACAAAATAGTCTTGGGGGTGAGACCCATTCTGATATCACGAGGGCTGTTTAAACATTTTGCACAACCCTCCTTTTTGTGAGACAATGACCCAATCCGCCAGGAGGTTTGATTTGCTTCTCAAACGTGGCTGCAAATAGGGAACCCCTAAAAAGTCTGGAAGGCAACCTAGCTTCCCACAAATGGGCTTTGCCAAGATGAGCAATGCCAACTCTTCCCCGGGAGTCCTTTGGACAACATAGACGGCTTTGCTATTTCTCTCGGAACCAACCTCAAGTCAACGCAACGGACGCAAACAAATTATTCTCCAAAATGTTTTTTCTGCAACCGCCCAAAAACTTCTCTACCAATACGAAAAGCAGCCTGAACAAAGACTTCAAGGGGGCATTTCGAGTCACGACCCCCGTTGAAATTGCAATTTCATCTTCCCAGAAACACGGCTTGGAGAGGCAACCCTGTTGGGCCAACCCCCTGACCAATTCTCGAACCCTCCTCTTGACCGCTTGGTTGTTGATTGAAAAAACATGCCCCACACACAAAGACAACACACACAAAAGCAAACAAAGACACACAAAGACAGAAACACAAAAACACAAACACAAAAACACGCAAACAAACCACCAAACAAACAAAGCAAAACAAGGAAGCAAGCAAGCACGCAAGCAAACAAAGCAACACCAAAAATCGCAAGTAGGCAAGTAAGCAACACGCGCGAGCAAGCAAACAAAACAAAACAAAGAAGGAAGGAAGTCAGGAAGTGAGGAAGGAAGAAAGGAAGCAAGCAAGCAAGAAAACAAGCAAGCAACCACGAAAACACAACAACACAACAACACGCCTGAGCAAGCGCCCTTTGCAAGCATGCACGTGTGCAGGCAAACAAAACAAAACAAAGGAAGGTAGAAGCCAGCAAGCACGGGCAGTTGCTCGGGCGGCCTTACGGGCCGCGGCCCGCTTCTTGTTTTTCCTTTGCTTGCGGGCCCGCTTGCGGTCGGCCTCGGCCACTAGCGCCGCCTCCTTCGCAGCCTTCTTTCGGGCCTTCTTCTGCGCCTTCTCTGTCAGCTGCCGCCGCCTCGGCCTTTTAGCTGAGAACAATTTGCGCGGCAATTCTTCGCGCGGAGTCACCGTTATAAATGATCGTCGACCTGAAATTGGCCACCAGCGGCCCAAACCTAAGGATCTACCGCCGGCGGCCCCAGCCGCGGCAGCCCGGGTCACCGTGCCCTTTGCTGTCCCCGCTTTGAGGAGCTCTGTGTATTTGTCACCCCCCTTGAACATCTTGTAGTAGAGGTTCCCCTGAATGGATCTGAGGATCTTTTGCAAGCTGGGGCCCTGTGTAGGAGGGGCTCGCGTGGAGAGCCCTTGGATCAGCCTGACACCAATGGCAGCGTCCTTGCCAAATTCACACGGCTGAGCCCTTCTTGGGCATCCCGAAAGAACTCAGTCAGTAGCTCGTGGCAGCTCGGCAACTCTAACGCGCTGGGAAGAGACCCCTGGAGGGGGAAGATCTGGCAAACCTTCCTGACTGCGCAAACAACTTGGAAATCAGGTCTTGGCTCGACCTTTCAATGCCTTGACAAAATGTAGACCAAACAGTTGAAAACGAAACAATCTTTGGGCAAGCGAGCTTCACTTCCGCCAGCCCCTTCTTGGTGCAGACGTGGCAGGGAGAAGCTGGGCCAAGCTCATATTGCGGCTTCCAAACGCATTCAACAGGCGCCGGTGCCACAGCTCCACTACCTTCAAGAGCAGATGTTGCTGAGAAACCTTGGCGCGCGCAGCCGGCAGCCTGGCAGGGCCGGGCGAAAAGGAGGGGGCCCTAGCGGATCTGCTTGCTGGACGCCTGCCTCCGAAGTGAGGGGGTCTCTCACAACAGCAGTCGCGCTCGTAGCACGCTGGCGAGCTCCAGCTTGAGCGGCATTGCTGCGGGCCCATTGGCAGATGGTGTGCGTGGCAGCCTCTGCGCAACACTTCTAGAGCTAGGACATGAGAATACAGGTAGAAGAATGAAGAATCCAAGGCAGGAAGGTGGAGTGAGGCCGTGTGTAAGGTCTAGACTCATCCCTACATCTCCCTCGCATCACTTTGTTGTTGATTATGTTTTTAATTCTTCTTTTTACCTCTTCCACACCTCGCTCCCACTCTTTGTTTCACTCTCCATTTCTTGTTTACTCCGGACCGGACGCGTCCACAGGATTAACGAGAGTTTGGCCTTGGCAGCTTGCCGCACAGCTGCACAAAGGCACTTGCTCGCCAAGCAACGCAAAGTCTCCCAAACAGCTATAGTGCGCAGGTCCTGTTCCTCCTTGGGCAATGTCTGTAAGCTGGCCTCGGCCAGATGGGAAGCCAGCTCCACAGGGGCATCAAACAAACAAACAAAGCAACAAAGCAGAACAAAGAAGCAAGCAAGCTAGCAAAGCACGCATGCAAGCACGTAAGCAAGCAAGCGAGCAAACACACCCACCATAGACACACAAACGCACACACAACAACCACCACGACACCCGTGAGCTATGGTCAAGCTTCCCCAAGTGCGGGCTACGGTCATTGCCCGCCAACAAGTTGGACTGTTGCATTGGCTCAACTCCAGGGTGCAACAACAATGATTTTATATGGGTGGCTCATCTTTCTTTAGGAATCGGACCCCCCCAAAATGGCGCAACGGGTTTCCTTTTGGTTTCCCTTTAAAACCACAGCAAAGGTTTGACACCCCCATATGTAGCTTGCCCTATCTTGTACGCTTTCAGGGGAGATCCCAGGGAGGGAAAACTGGCTCTAGTGAGTTGCTTGGGCGGTTGCCGTGGCTTCCTTTTGGCACAGCGATGAGTGAGCTTCATAAAGTGGTTTCCATGAAGAGTTAATGACAGCCAGAGTCAGGAGACGTCTGCGCTTTCTGAAAAAGGGTTGCACTCAATGCGGGCGTTCTTCCTGCCTAGAATGTGCGGCAAACTTTCATTTCCCGAAGTTCTTGCAAGCCTTTCAAAAGCAATTGATCGAGCGTTGACAACCTGCCCACCAGTATTTGTGAAAATCCCAGGATTACTTTCAGGTTGAGAAGGGAGGTGCCCCATTTCGAGGGGATCCAGATCGCTAGGGGAAATCACGGCCACGCATAGTTGGAATCACCCTCCTAAGCTGCACCCCTCGCGGAGCCTAGGCGCACTTTTCAAAAGAACCAAACTGAACCCAGCGCCACCAACTTGCAAAGTGATTTAAGGAGACCCCAGGCAAGGCACACCAGTGGTTTTCGTCGCTTCCCGCGCGCGCCCTGGTTCCAAGCCCTGTTGACCTATGACCGATGCGCGAATTCAGGCAGATGTGTCACAAACTTCAGGGACTTCTGCCCTGATCTTCCCCCGAAATGAGTTGGCCGAAACGAGACTTTCAAACCAAACCCATTGAGCGCACTTCCCTTCAAACTGGACACCTTTGCGGGAGGGCCCAAGGGAACCAACCTGGGCCACGTGCATCGCGCATTCGTTTGGGAGCCACCTGGGGTGGGGAAGTCCTCGGAAGTCCAGGAGCATCCAAAGAGTTCTTTGCTCAAGGGGAAATGAGCAGCGCCCGTTTCACCTGGTCGGTTTGGCTACCGGTTTCTATGGACTGTACTGCAGTGAAAGTAGGCAGAACTGACTCGAAGCGCCACTGGGAATCGGTTTTGGGCGATGCTCGAATCACATCCACCCCTGTAAGTGGGATGCGGCCTTCGCAGGTATTGAGACCAGGCCCATCCTACAGCCTCACCCGCTGCACTCAGATCGCGTTCTGATCTTGACCCAACTGGCCTGCAAGTCGGCGACTAAGCTGGACAGTGATTGTTGAAGTGAAAGAAAGGCATTTCTGGGACTTTGGGCCCCAATCTGGGGCAAAGTGACAGTTTCTTGCACGTTTCTGAGGCTGAACATTGGCAAAGGTCTGCAAAGTATTTCCCAGTGTCAAAGGTGCTCTTACCCGAACGGCAACGGCGTCCCTGAACCAATCTTGTTTCCACAGCAGGACATTTCACAACTGGGCTGTCCATTTTCAGATCACCCTAAGTGAATAACTTGTAGGCGGTTTCATGGAAGCCCCCCTCCACAAACCCTAAGACGCGAATGGGGATGGCTGTGAACCACTGGGTTCCTGTAGGCATTTCACTTGAAAGGGCTCTCTCTTTTCTACCGAATCAGGTGCCAGGTCAGAACCGCAGTGATGAAGTTTCGCGGTCCGGGGTTTGAACGGAAGCTCGACTCGCGTTGGTCTAGTTCAGGTGCATTGCGTATGCTCAAAGCCTTTCTTGTCGCTTGTCAAATCTATCCCAAAGCCCATCTTTGAAAGGTGTTTCAGCGACAAGAAGGAACCAACTTACAACATGGGCCTACCTAACAATAGGACAAGCCACAAATCTGTATTTGAGACACAGGATTTTTAGGGAAGCCAGCCAGGGTTTGAGAGTCTTTCGGCCGGCCTAGCGCTTGTGGCCCGAGACGAGGGAGATCATGGTACGATGGTGGCCACCTCATGGGCTCCCAAAGCGGGACTCTTTTAAGGAACCCGGTGGGTCCCCCAACTCCGATTCTGTCTGGTCAAAAGAACACGACGGAATGCATGGAAGTCAAAAGTCAACCTCCCCAATTCCAGGCTTGAAGGGCAGGCACTGAAATTGGGGCCGTGTCGCCTTTCTGATTCCACTCCAAAACGAGGGGTCCAGCTGGGATTCTTTTCCTCCGAAAGACCGTGATGGGATTTTTGCTCACTTCCGATCGAGTGCCCAAAAAAACGTTGTCACTAGAATGGCCTTCCAACAAGTGACGAAAGTCCAAGAACGCGAGTGAGGATTCCCGGATTGGAACGACTGCGAGGAAACTCGCTTTTCGGTCCAAGTGTCGTAACTGTCCGAAAAGGGCAAACAAACGGCTTCCAATTTGTTTGGGATTCCATCCTAAAATCGAAGTCTCCTGCAATCGTACCTCATTTTCTCCCCAAATCTGCCTGGATCGCCAGTTGCCGTGTTTTCCCCAGCAACTGTGATGGATTTGTGGGTCAAGTCTTGGGGCACAAAACGATCCAGCTACCCGAAAATCCGGCACTCCGCCGTACCCCGCCATCAAACCTGACACCGAGGCACGGCAGAGATCCGCCAGGTCCCAGCGATAGTCTGGGATGGCCTCCGGGCATCCCGACTTGGGATTCGGTGCAAAAAGGTGGATCCAACCGGCCCAGATGTAGGAGGCCCTGTGAAACTGGAGATGTTTGAACTGATTCTTTGGTGATATGTGGTCAAATTCTGAGCCCAAACAAAAAACATAAGCGCAATGGGCATGGAAAACAGGCTTCCAAGTTGACAAGATCAACTCAACCTCTGCTTTTGCTCCGAACCGAAAGGCTCATTGTGCTACTTCTGGTCCATATGGGTGTCTTTTTAAGGGGACCCCCCGAAATGCTGGGTTTGCTTTTGGTTTCCTTTAAACCCACCAACAAAAAGGGGTACCCTCAAAAGAATATAGAGACCTCATGTGCTAAACCTAAAATGCAAAATCATTTCAACAGAGATCATATTCATGTTTCTGTTGGAGACAAGGCTGATATGAGTTGAATCCAGTGTCGATGGCCAACAGCGTCGGGAAAAATCCAACCAGAACATTCTTGCATCGCTTGCGCGAAAGGGGAGATGCATGGATTGGTAAGCACTCTTCCATGAAAGGCACACCCGATGCCCTCGGAACCTCTCTCTGAGAACAAACTGGCTAAGCTCTGGGAGTTGAAAATCGTTTCTTAGCCTACATAAATCAGGTGAGCATCCACTCAATGCACCCGTGCCTGTCAGTATTGCCGGGATTCCGACACCAACACAGAACTGAGGGATGCCAAAAATAAGCCACGCCGAAACGCATTGATCTTTGACTTTGATTCTTCCAAAATGGCTAAAAAGGCTTGTGCAGCCTTTGAACCAATTTAATTCGGTAGCTTAAAATCTCTCTCGGTGTGGGGCACTGCCCGAATGAACAAAAAGGAATGGGCCCTTTTCTGTTGGGTGTCTGGGCATTCTGCCCAAATGACGGCCCGTGGTCAAGCTCCGACTCTTTCCGATCACATGCACACAAGCAACCAGGTCTCTTGATATATAATATGCATCCAAGCCGCTGTTTGGAAGTGCGTCAGGTACCTGGAAAGATTCCCTCCCTCCCCCAAGCTCCCCCCAAGATCAAGCACATGACACATGTGGATATCTCTTGCTGGAGAACTGTAGCATGCAGGGATTTGAAGCGACGACGCCTTCGGGTTCCTCGGATCCAAGAAGGTGACTGGATGCCGTTGGGGGAACTCTTCCAGGAAACGCTGCTGGGGCACCGTCTCCAAACCGGGCAAGGGAAGGTGAAAAAGCCGGCTCAGCTGCAACCAAGCCACAGGTATGCCAGCGCGAAGCATCCAACCACAGTGATAGTGGTCCTTAGCATCTCACCGGCTGTGGGAACAACCTACAACCCCCCCCCCGATTGCTTTTCCTCGTTTGGGCAACCTGGCTTGCCTTCCAAAAGGTGGACTGGCCAGAAAAAGTCCGAACTTCCTGTTGGCAACTGAAATGGTCCAAACCGAAAAAGTTGAAAGTCCAACTCAGGGAGCGAGTATCAGCCACTGCTCAACTTGGAAGCTTTGCCGCACATCAGCTCGCAACCAGTGGCCATGGAGAAAACAATTCTCACTTTTTTTTTCTCGGATCGCAGACTCTGCAGGGGAATGACATAAACAAAACGACGCCGATTGAACACCCACCAAAACTGCTGGGTTGTTGGCAAGGTGAGATCGATTTTGCACTGATTAAGAGGGGAATTTCGCTGAGTTGTATTGTCCACCAGCTTGATACATCATGGCTGGACAGGAACAAGGGCTCGAGGGACCCAGTCAAGGACTCGCAAGTTGAGCCAACAGCATGCTGTCCAGCAAATGGATGTAGTTTGCACCTGGATGTCGCAGCACTGGACTGGGTTTGCCTCGAAAAAAGGGGCAACCCGCTAACATGAAAATGGGCGGTTTCCCTTTCCTGCACCCCAAAATAAGACTACCCTTTTTAGAAGCAGGAAGGGTTCAACCCACTTCAAACAATTCAACTGGGCGGGAGTTGTCATTTGAAAGCCTCTTGGAACTCTCATACACTCTCAGGCCAACATGGAAGCTCCTAGAGGGCCTTTGATGGAACCAAGTCGTCCCAAGGGGTCCCTTTTGGAGCTTCCATGTTAGTTTGGGGGAGGGTTACCCCATGTCCCGGTTTCGGTGCGCGAACGTACCTCACCAAAGGGCTCCAGCGCGCCCAGCACGGAGGGCCCCACGGGCGAGGGCGGCATGGGCAGCTTGGTGCGCTCCAGGTTGGCCTAAGGATCCGAAAACTTTCGAATTCCGTCGCTTTTTTGGCGGACCTCCAAATTTTTGTTTTGCTCCGTGCTGTTCTTTACGGATACTTGGTACCATCCTCCCACATGGCACATTTGCTGGGGTTCCTCCACCTTTGTGGCCCATTGGTCGCATATCGGAGTATATCGGAGTTTCTTTTTGAGGGTACCGTCTTTTCGGTTGTTCCAAAGGGAAAGTCAAAGGAAAGCAACACCTTTTGACAGCTCCTGCATGAGACAAACCCACAGCCACACCTCCATGTGTACAAATGGGCACCTCTTTGTACTTGATGCAATGCAGTTTTCCGCCAAAATGAAGGTTGAGGGAGATGCAACCCACTCGAAACCGCATGAGCCCAACATGAGCCCAACCGAAACCCAAGATCTCAAACCCGACATCTGAAATCCCAAACCTACAACCTCAATCCCTTTTAGACACACAAACCCGCCGGCATTGTGACCCCGCCTTGATGTTCTCTGAGGTGCACGTGCGGAAGATGAGCTCATCCAGCCTCAATTCGCAGGCTAGACACTTCCTAAACTGGAAGGCCATTGCTTTGCTCAGCGCTGAAAGCCAGCCGGACATGCAGTTTCAAACATCAGCAATCGGTGGCTGGGGGGGGGGTTCCACATTCCCTTCTGCGCACAAGCAAGACGACGGCAGTCTGGAAAGAGCGTGACCGAGTATCCATTGGTGGCTTCCCTTAGAACAAATCAAAGCGAGCTGAAGTGAGCCCTTGGGGTCTAAAGACACCCAACCAAACTGAAACTGAAACTGGAGTCTACCAATTCTGCAATACTTCCAACGCCCAAAACAAGGCAAAACCAAGCAGAAAACAACAACCCGAAATTTTTCGTGCTGTCACACCCCAGCGGAAGTGGCTCACAGATGAAGGTGAGCGCCAAGGAGTTGAGCATCAAGTTGTCCACCCCAGGCGTGGCCGTGAGCCACCGCGCCCCTGCCACGGGATCGACGAGCGGATTCGACCAAGAAACCTCCGGATTCGACCATGGACGTGATCTTCCTTTTTTTGGGGGAGCGAAATCATTGAGGATATGCTTCCTTTGTGTTTTTTTGGACCTTTGTGAGTTTTAAGGCAACAGCCCCATTCCAATCGTGTATGCGGGAGAGAAATGACAACAATGGGCAAGGGTTTTGTGGGGGTTCCTCCTTGGTTTTGGTTGGCAGATCCGTGATTTCCCCTGATTTCTGTGGGCATTTTATATTTTGGTGGGAGGACCCCTGAAATTTTGTAGAGAAATTCAGCGATGCTCTGCTGGACCCCAAATTCAACGTTCGGATATTTGACCGCGCCTCACATGGAACTCAAGGCTGGCACTTGGCAAGCCCTCTTCAAGCATAAGTGCAGATATCTTTTAAGGCGGGGCAAAACGTGTTCCAGCGCCTTTCTTCTTTTGTGGCGCCATAGGGAACGAATGCACGGACACAACCCTTAAAAGGGTTGGCTTCCCTTTGAACACCAACCAAAAGGGGGGTTCCCCCGAAGAAAGACGAGCGGGCCGAGTTTGGAGAAGGTCCAACACCCACATCCCACAGGAGCCGAAAATGGGGGGGGGGGGGGGGGCGGAAGCCATTCCTGGGTGCCTATTCTCAGAGACCTAGGCTCTCGAATATATTTCGATAGGGCCAACCACAGCGAACACAACTACAACACTCGACTCACGAAGTTCCAATACTTTATCGACAATCTATATGTCACACCCCCCATCCTGTTTGGAAAGACTAAATTGAACACTTGCCTCCCACTGCCCGCCTGAAAAAACTCACTTGGTGGAATCTTGTAGGAAAAGGACCTGTCCTCTAGAACCCCCCAAACACACCTCTAAGAATAGCCTAACTTAGTCTTTCCAAAGGGGATTTACCAATCCGTTCACATCCCCAGCTCTCACCAATCCAAACCACCAAACATGTTTTTGCGGAAAAAAAAGGCAACCAAAAAAACCGCCTCCATTTGCTTAAGTCCCCTGGAAAAAATAACACATAATATTTCCAGCAGGTCCAGTTGTGAAATCGAGAAGTCGATTCCCTTTTCAAACCAACAGGGGAAACATATAACACCATATTCATTTCCGCCAACACAAACATGTCCCTCGCAGATTCATTCCCGCGCTTCTTCTCTTCAGGTTTCTTCATGGGAGTCTGATGGCCTATGTACCACAGCACAATGGCGATGATGAACTTGGGCAGGAAAACGATGAAGCCGATCCAGAACTTCAGCGACTTACTCCTCGAATCCGCCGGCTTCGGGAAACAAACACACATCCGAAAAGCTGAAAAAACAGGTCCGAAAAAGGAACAAACAACAATTCGGGGAGAGAAAAACAACAACAACAACAACAACACAAATATACAAAACGCTGAGAAGTGATTGATTCTGGAGCTTTTCGCACCTGGAAATTGTGGCGCGCATCGGAGAGGATTCTGGCCATAGCAAATGTCAATATGTTTAGAGTTTTGAATCACCGACACGCGGTAAGAGCACATGAACCACTTGAACACGGACCTGAGAGAAATTGAGAGTCCGTTGTCCATCCCATAGGTTTCTGTAAGAAACTGAGTCCATGCCCCGCCCGACCATAGATCGGAATCGCCGATCGCTGAGTCACAATGAAACCTATGCAAAAGGTCGACCCAAACCCTAAATGAAAGGTTTCGTGGGCAATGATACAAGCAAAGGGCCCTTTTTTGAACTTACTAACTCAACTCTGCGGGGTAAGTGTCAAAGGGATCCCTTTTTGGTTAGGACAGCTGACTCATAGTCAGTAAGTCTGCAAGGACACGGGAACAATTTATGAGTTGCCAGATTTAGGGAGGAATTCAGCGAGTCCCATGTCCCTCCCACGTCGGCGATATACAAATCACGAGATTTCGCTCCGAACCGCACATGGCATCAACCTTAAAAAGGACCTGAAGGCGGGTTTGTCGTGCTCTTTGGTTGGGTTACAGCCCCTCGTTATTGGGTTAGACAAGCCGAAACCTCCAATTGGAGCAGTCCTGTTACTTTGCTGCTGGAGTTTTTCTTGGGTGCGTGTCACTCGGAGTCTTCCCAACACGTATTCTTAGGGTTTTTGGGCAATTCTACAGGCAATTAACAACCACCAATAGACGGATTCTGGCTAGCTGCCGGTAGACATCTCTGAACTGGTTTCGTAGAGACATGTTGGCTGAAAACAATTTCTCTCGCAGCCTCAAGCATGGCAGGAATGCTTTGGTTTCTGGCGTGCCTGGAAGGGACATTGTCATTCCGTGTGAAAAGAAGCAAAACACAATTGGCTTAGGCTTAGACTCCTTCAGGGCAGTGAGGGGCTCCCCGCATTCCGAGCTTGGCTTTTACAGGAGCTACTCCTCCACGAAAACTCCCAAGCCCTTTTGAAAGAACAACTTCCTCTTCGGATGTCAAACAGAGCCCCAAGGTTGACCCTTCCTCTCCCGCAAATTAAACTGGACCGCTAGAAAAGAGCCAAAAACAACGGCTCCTCATTCGAGCTGCTTTTTGGGTCCACGGTCTGTGCCAAAAAATACCCTCAAAGCGGTTTGAAGTTCTTTTGGCCCCAAAAGAACTTCGTTCAAGCACCTTTTTCGCCAGGGCGCATGTGCGTGATGACGAAGTGGCTCTCCTTCTCGTGGTCCAGAATGTAGACCATGCCCTCGGAGGGGTTCTGCAGCCTCACCGTGTGCCAGAAGAAGTAGACCTCGAGATCCGGGATGTTCTTTCTCTCCAGGGCGCCTGTCTTTAAACCCAGAAGGGACATCTGAGTCATCAAACCCCCGGTATTTAAATGGTCGTAATCCCAGAACCATGTAAAGACTTAAGAAGGCTAAGGCACACATGGATTCTTGGGATCCCTTAACCTTCATCTATCCGAATCGGTTTTGAGGAAGGCTGGAGGCCTCGCACAAGCTGACTGGCCGGTTAGGTTGGACTTTGCTTCGACCCGGGTAGGAAATGGGTTCCCATCGCTTGAAAGGAATAAGGTGTCATCCAAAAAAAACCCTTTGTGAGAACTCTTCAAAGTTTCAAAGGGTCACCCAATTTGCAGCATGAAGTAACCTTTCTAAGAACCGACTGGTTGCTTTTGCTCGCTCTGCACTCAGCCCCTAAATGGCTGCGTGCAAAAAACAGGGACCCTTTTGGCAACACTTTCAAAGGGCAACTCCGCAAGACTTGTCATTTCACCGGCTTCAAGTTTTGACGCATACTGAGATGGCAACCATGGCGAAAACTCTTGGAAAACAAGGACCTGAGGCAACGGTGACTCCAACTCAACATTGCAATTAGAGAACCTTCCAACTCCTGGCATGGTGGCGAACAACTTTGTTTTGAAGTTCCCTACTAAAAATGAACTGACCCAAAGGTTGAAAAAATGATGTGTTCGCATCGGCTTTTTTTGCCGAGCCCGGTGTGCTTTTTGAAGCTTGATCACCCAGTTTCCAGGGGGAAAAAAGGGCTGTGCTTTTGGCGGTGGTCTTAAAGGGAAACCTCTTCAAACCAAAACTAGGTCCTCCAGCAGGGAGTTTAGAATAACTCCCAACCAAAAAAGGGGTGAGAAAGGGCGCAACTGGGGGACCTAGAAAAGACAGAAGGTGTCCGAAGGAAATCATACCGTTCGTCTTAAGCGGTGCCAAGAGGCTGTCTGCTTCAGCTCATGGCCCAAGAAGAAGGTCCAGATCAGAATCACCTCGGATGGCGGCGTCGATTTCGCGTGACTCTCCAGAAGCTTCACATAGAAGAGTCACCTCTTTGGGTGAGACGTTGAAAAATCCCACTTGCTGGACAGGAAAAGGGAATTGCCGTGAGAATGAAACGAATTCCGTTGGGTCGGTCCAACTCATTCCCGGAAAGCTAGCAAGGAATGTACGAACCCCGTCCTACTCTTCTCCAGCATGGTGAGAAACGGTCCGGATCTTCCAGCGCTAGAGTGAGAGACAGTGCGTGCACGGGGGTTGAGTGTCCTGACTCTGCGGGCCTTGGAAACCAACCTGCTTCTCTAAAGACAGAAAGAGGACACGGAGAGAGAAACGCTATCCGGTCACTTGCACCTCTGTTGGAAAGGATGAGATCATGTAAGGATAGGGAGCTGCCGACAACATACGGGCACCCCCAAATTGCGGCTTTCCTTTTAGTTGCCTGTAAACCAACCCCGAAAGGGTACCCACAAAAACAAACAACCCCCCCATATCCGCCAACATTGCGGAGGCGTGTCGGATACCTTTGAGAGGGTACAGGACCACCCCCACGCCCAACGTCTGATACGTAGGGTAAAGGGGGGTCCCCCACGTACCGCGCGGCAATTTGATGACGTTCCACTAAACGTAGTCTTCGGGGGAGCCGGTGTCGCAAAACAGGGGTCCCAGGCTCGAATCCTGCCGGCTTTTTGCTGCTTTGGGTTTCCTGCCTCCTTTTGCCGAGAATCTGGAAAAAAACCTGTTTTTTTTGCGGGAAATACTGGGGAGCAAAGGGGAAATGCAAGGAAGTGCAAGGAAATGAAAGGGAAACAAAGGGGAACTGAAAGGGACATGAAAGGGACAGAAATGAAAACAAGGGGAGTGCAGGGGGAATGAAAGGGAACCGAAGGACAAGGCAACCAATCGGCACGACGGGAGATGTAGGGAAATGACTCGCAAAGAAAAAAGGGATATACATGGAAACTGAAGCGGACATAGCGAGAAAATGAAGGGGGCGTTGAAAGGAATCGAAGGGACATGACCAGGACATTATGGGAGACGTGAAAGGACATGATGGGGAAATCAAGGGGAAAGCCAGCAGTAAGCAGACAGTTCAGGATCATGAAGGGGCAGTGCCCGGACATCGAGGCAACTCAGGGGGGACGTGACGCTGCAATGCAGAGAGAGAGAGAAAGAGAGAAAGCGAGAGAGGGAGAGAGAGAGAGAGAGAAACAGAGAGAGAGAGAGAGAGAGAGACAAACGGGAGATTGAGGAGAGAGAGGCTTGGGGGGATGGGGAGGATGGGGAGCAAAGGGAGGGAGAGAGGACGGCAGAACACACGGGGGAGGAGACAAGAGGAAGAAGGAGACCAGGGAGAGGACAATGTCGGCAGACTGAGCCGGAGGCTGTAAGGTTTAAGGGTATGTTTGGACTTCAAGCAGTCCTTTTCTTTTGACATATCTCCCAAACATCATAGCACTGCGACCCCCCTCCCCGCATTTTCTCAAAAATAAAAGCCGAACTCCTCATGAACGCCTTGTTTGCAGGCAACCAGAGCAAGGCGGGGGGGGGGGCTTCAGGTTGGGCATGACGCACCCACACCTCGTGTTGGGCTGTCCCTTTAAGAGAGCTATATAATGAAGCATGTTACACTGACCACCAACATGCAAGAAGGGGGAACCCAAGCAATGCTTTCCTGCAACCCTCGCTAGTTTAGGTAGGCAACACTTGGTTTTCACTGGGGGTCCTTTTCACCCTACTTGCTTCAGATCTAGTCGGAACACATACAGTTTGCTACTCTAATGTCCACTTAGGCTTTATAGGTAGGTCTGGAATAATAAAATTCCGGGCCAGCCAGACCCTTTCTCACCCAATGCTAACTTAAACAGGGGCCAACTCTAAAGCAACTGACACCACATATTACCCAACAACTCACAAACAGAACATGCCCCAACTGCCCCATGGTCAAAATTTCAGGAATACAAAAAACAGTCCAGTACTACAAGTACTACAAGCAGTACTACAAGCTACGAGCAGTACTACATGTACTACAAGCAGTACTGCAAGCACTACGAGCAGTCCTGCATGTACTACAAGTACTACAAGCAGTACTACAAGTACTACAAGTACTACAAGCAGTAGTACAAGTACTACAAGTGCAACACAGCAGTACTACAAGTACTACAAGCAAGACTACAACTCCAAACAAGTTAGTAATTTGGAACTTTGTCCTGCAAAGAAACAAACAGCTGGGGTCCCTTGATTGATAGGACATTACAGTTGACCCAGATCCTCAGTGTAAGCCAAGGGCTCCCTTGGTTGGTTGATTTGAAAAGACGCTGCCGCCCTAAAACACATTGGACAAGCGGCCGGGCTTCTCTGAGTCCGCGGCAAAAGACCAAACGCTTTTTCGCAAGGTCTGAAAGTGGTATCCAAAGCTGCAAACTGATCAAACTGATATCAGCTTGAAATACCCGCACCCACGACCAAAAATCACGTTTTTTTTTTTTTTTTTTTTTTTTTTTTTTTTCTCTTGTGGCCGGCTTGCCAGACAAGAAGCCATGTAAAAAAATGTGGGATTGGTGAGCGGGAACTGACAGAGCTCCGTCTTGTCGCCAGCGTCCCAAGACTCGAAGCGCGCCTTCACCTCGACGCCTGAAACGCACGTGGGCCGGGCGAAGGCATGGAGGACGCTAGGAAGTGGGGAAGCAAAGCGAAGAAGAGGCTTTCTTGAAGCTTATGAAAGTAGTCCCAGCTGTAAGGTTGCAACCAATTGTGTACACAAGACACGCACACAGCCAATGTTGCCCGCTTCATTCGAGTTACTGGTATGTCAAATGTGTCGTAGCTCTCCTCAGCATGATTTGGATGTCATGCTTGGTTAGTACTAGAAATGTACAACAGCATCATGATCCGTGGCAAGTCTCAAACACAATTTTTCCATCGGGCCCCTTTGTGCCTGTGCCTGTGTGATGTTGCACGAGTTGTCAAGAACAACAGCTGGCTGCTTCGGCACTGCTTTGGTCAAACGTCCTTTGGACAAGGTCAGAACCAAACACCAACCCAAACCATGCGGGCATGCAACCACGGCACTCGCACGGTTGAAACCCGAGGTTCCTTTGCTCAAGCAGAAGGTTGAATGAGCCGGAAGCAACTTGCTCGGCTTTTGAGTTCTCAAAATCGGGGTCCCCTGTTTGGATGGTTTTCTTCAGGGAACCCCAAAGAAAACCAATCACCTGGATGGGGCCAAGCGAACTTGGAGACTGTCACAGTTTGGACATGTGACCTACATAGATGGCCCTATGGTTTAGAAAACCAATCCCAAGCAGTGGAACCCATGAATTTCTGTCCAAACTTAAGGGTCCCTTGGGTCCCTTTCCCTTGGCTTCCGCGCTCGGCGTGTCGATGCCATCGTAGCAGCTGGCTGTGAAGGCGTCGTACAAATGCCGCGCATGCTGCATCGCGGGGAAAGCCTTAGGCGAAGACCCCGGCCTTTGGCCTCTGGTGGCCCGTCTTTTTTGAATTTCCTCTTTCAGGGTTGGTTTAAAAGGGCACCCTATTTTTTGTTGGAGTTGCTTGGGGTTGGTTTAAAGGGGAACTACCTGGAACAAAGCAGCGCGGCATTTTGGGGTCCCCGTCCGATTCCTAAAAGAAAGGAACCACACCCAACGGGACACGCGTCAACATAAACACATCGGGGACCCCCATTCTGGCCTCCCATTTAAAACCCAACATGCGATGAAGATCCAGTGAAACAAATGTTGACTGAACGCACAAAACCTGAACATCAATGTGGTTCCTTGCTCCGAGTGGAGGTTGGTATGTGCTCCAACACAATATATTAGAGGAGGTTCAAATGATTTCACTGGAATTCTATTGGAACTTCACTGGAGTGGGGCAAACCAGTGTTTCATTGGAAACGCATTGGACTTTCACTGGAGCAGATCTGGAGTGGGGGGGGGTGGGGAATTGGAATTTCATTGGATTTGCATTGTTTTCTTTCCTTTTATTTTTAAAGGGGGGGTTTGGGATTTCATTCGACTCTCTGTGGAGAAAATCATCGGAACGGGCGGCAGCAGGATGAGGGAAACATTGACAACAGCTTGGGGTTGAAGCAACCCCTGCAACATTCCGTTGCTCATATGTGAGCATGTCCGGGAGGGAGCCAAGTGACCCAGGCCTTCTCTGGGACGCGCAAGGGCAAGCCCACTCTTTGCTCACGGGACTGGTGTGCAAATACAAGATCTGCTTCTCCGTGGGCCTCCAGAGGTTCCTTGAGAAGTTACCCATATCTTTCAAACCAGTCTTTGAGTTCTACAGTTGGGCGAAAGCAAATGCCAGCTTTAGCCATTCACTTGGCTTGACGTAAAGGGTTGTTTATCCGAGAAGAACAATTGCAAGCGTGTGCGCCAACTCTTGGGCCCCCTTTGTCTTTGCTTCGCACCAAGGAGCGATCAGGAATTCGATCTCGAAGAGCAAGAACATCTGCAAGCAAACCTGCAAGTTGGATTGCACAACTGGTGACACCGAGGGCGTGGGACGGAACAAGGGCTGCCATGGATATATGTGGGTGTTTTTGAGTTGGTACTTCTTTCAGATTGGTTTAAAGGCAAACCAACAGGAAAACACAAGCTTTGGGATCCCCCTATTCATACACGCATATTACGATTCTATTTTGCCAGCCAAGACCCTTAAACACCCTAAAGAAGGTGGTTGGATAATCGCACTGAGTGTCAAAAAGTTTCCTTCCCTCTGATGCGAAGAATGCGTGCAATTCCCAGCATCAACCCGTTGCAAGTCCCACGTGTGGCGCGGCATAAACTTTGTGCATTTTCCAAGGCTCCGAGTATGAATATTCTAAGCCCGGATGGTGAAGACTGCGATTGTGGGTGATGCTTTCCACAATAGGAATCAGTGAGATGCTGAAGTAGCTCCCCACACCCGCACACCCGCACACCCGCACACGCGCACACGCGCACACGCACGCACGCACACACTATCAGGTGCCTTGACTTACGAACCGCGAAGATCATGCCCCATGGCTTATTGACCCCTCCGCAAAAAGTTTTACTTTTGTGGGTGTAATGGTAACCCCTGTTTCCCAAAAGTCAAAGTCCAAAGATCCAACCAAATAGCCATAACGTATGGGTCAATGCAAGAATCAAATGACTGATGGCTCAACCAATTCAGCCTTCAAGGGCTTCGTAGAACCGGCTCCATGATTTTAACAAAGTACCCCGTTCAGTGGTAATTACGCTAGAGAGAACCCCCTGCTCCCTTTTTGCTGACTTTGATCACTCCAACGGTCAACAGAATGACCCCAGCTCAGAGAACCGATGGTACGATCAGTGTTTGTTCTTCTTTTTTCCCTTTGTTTTTATTTTTTGTTTCTTTTTTCTTTGCTTTGTTTTGCCCAAGGGTGGTTAACCTTTCTTAACTTTGGCCCGGAGGAAGCGGACGGCATCTTTCTTGTCGGTTTGGGGCGCGTGGCGCAACGGGATCTTGAGGAAACCTATGGGTTTTGCTTCATGGGGTGTCGTCCAAAGATGTGGGGTTTCGAGTTGGTTCTCGTTTGACCAAAGCAAAGTGCAGCCCCAACAAAGTAAACAAACCGTTTTTCTTGCCTGTGAGTCATGGTAGGTGAAGTTGCGGGCCCCGCACAACTCAGCAACTTTCTGATTGGTGGTTTGGAGGTTGGCTTTTCATGTATCCTCCACAAGAGCCTGGCTCAAATTTCCAAACCATCAATCCAAACAACCAAAGACAGGGAAGCTGAAAAAATATGGTTTTACGGTTCCATGTTTGAAAGGGAGTACCTGTTTTTGCTTCCGTCCGACCGCCCGCATCAACGATAGCCACCACAAGTCATACGAACACACTCCACAGGAGTGGAGTCAGACCCTATACATTCAAGGTTCCAGTGGTTGATTCCCTCCACAATAGCCATGCATCTCGGTCAATATCCAACCCTAAACCCTTTCTACCATCAGTTTAGAGCACAAAGACCTCTCAAAGCACCAAACCTACGCTTTTGCCAACAGCCAAATATGTCTTATGCAACATAAACCCTAAACCAGAAACATAAACCCTACCTGGAAAGGAGAAACCACCCTCTACTCATTTTCTACGTTGGTTTTGGCAGGTGAGCAACTTCGAACTCGGGCTCATTTTTTGTCCCCCAAAGATCACTCCACTTGAAGCGAGCTTAGGCCCAAATGATCTTTGACTTTCGGGACATGTAGGAAGCAACCTACTCCTTTGGTGGCGCAAAGGGCTTTTACCTGGAGGCATGGCTAGGGTTTTTGCATAGCATTTGCTGTGGAGAATCATGTTTTGATTTTCCCAACGAGGTCAATCCAACAGCAAACGAGCTGTTGTTCTTTGTCTCGGTTGTTTTCTGCTCCCCTGCTAAAAGTTTCACTTTGAGTGGTTTATTACGGAAAAACCCATTAGTTGGCAAACAAGTTGTTCAGTCCTAACATCCAAGCAACATGCACCAAAGAAACAAAGAGTACCCTCGAAAGAATGAGTCTTGGGGCTTTTTCCTGAGCCAAAGTCTTGGACACAAAGTCGTGCTTTTTGCCTGGAGTCTTGGGGCGCAGGCGTTGCCCAGTTGGAGCGCGATGAAGAGCACCAGGTTCAGCAGAACCGCCGGCTCTGCCCCGAAGCCTCCGGATTCTCTGGCTGCCGTGTTTGGTACTGTAGGGTTGTTGGGCTGTTGTGCTTCGGTTGGGCTGTTGGGCTGTTGGGCTGTTTGTGCTGTTGCGTTTAAGGTTTCAAGGTTTAGGGGTTAGGCCCTTAAAACAATACCCTACCACTGCTTGCTTGCAAATCGGCCCTATCCATTTGGTTGGCTAGGTCGGGTAGGACGCATTGCTGCTGTTGTTTCTATGCAACGGTCAGCCCGAAAAATGGAGTGAGGCCAGACTCGTGGTATGCAGAAAGCTGCTGCACTTTGTAGCTCACTAAACATGAAGAGAACCGAACAGAAGCAAATACAAAAAAGTATGACTTTCAATGGAGGACCCTTTGGTGGACATCATTCAGGTGGAGATTAATGCACTTGTAAGGTGGTTCCCTGCTAAAACTCATGCCCGTGTGTCTCGAAATAAGGGACACCCAATCACGGGTGGATTTCCCTTTCTTTCCCTTTAAAACCACCCCAAACAGGGCACCACAAAAAGACAAACGTACTGCCAACCGTGAGATGAATTGGCACCGATGCTTCAAATACCGATAATGGGCTGTAACAAAGCCGGAACGGAATTGACTGGCCAAGAACTATGAAGGCTCTCCAAAAGTTTGCCTCCTTTCTACTGGCCTCATCACTGTCGGGCAACGAATGAGAGTTGCACTTGAGCATCGCTGCATCTCACACGAAGTGATAATCAGAAGGCACCCAAAAACCACAGCAAATGAAAACAAGAAGAGGCTTTTAATGAACAAGGGCCATTAGTGGAGCTTCAAAGAGGATGGGCATGACCCAATCATTCCAAGCGAGGCTTGCCCTACAACCCGCACGAGGGTATGTGTCAGGTTTGTGGGCGCCGTATGCACCCAGTCTGTGGGTGAAGCAAGTCGATCTCGGCTGCTTCCCAGCCCGATTCTAAGTTTTCAGCCCAGTTTTCTCCCCCTGGGCTCTTGAGAAACTTACACTTCAGGTGTTTGGACGTCTTCAAAAAAGAGAACTCTGGAAATAATGAACAGGGACTAGCTAGAAACACAGAGATGGGAATCGAAAATCGGAAGGGGCTTCTGAGTTCCATCATCTCGCTGGGTTGTCTCAAAGCGAGTGAACCCCTTCGCAAAATCAAATAATTACTTGTGTCGAACGGATTTCGCGGGGGGTCTCTGAGCACCCGGGCCGCTACAGAAGAGGCAGCAGTACTGGATCGTAAGGTCCTCCGCCCGATTTCTGTGTGCATCGCTTCGGTAATGCCAGAGGGGTTTGACTTTGCGGGAAAATGCACACCCAAAGGGCCAGTCATGTTTTTCTTTTCTTCTGTTTTTTGCTTCATTTTATTCTTTCGGGCTCATTCGTCATGCCTCGATTTCGAGGTCCCCCACAGTGCATTGTGCCTTCTTGCCACATCAATGTGTTCACAGTAGACAACCAATTCTCTTGCAAGAAGTGCACGGCACCCACACCAGGAGTAAATCCAGCCCTCCAGAAGGAGGTACCAAAGGTGATGCCAGGCTCAAAGTACGTACGTAAGTACGCAAGTTACTTATTTCCTTACTCGCTCGCTGGTTGCTTGCTTACTTACTTGCTTAGGTCTATTTATACTTAGTTTCTGAAATGCTGGCCAGGGCACATAGATGCTTGCATTGAAGCTTAAGACCTCGTTGATCTCCCGGTCTTCGTCGTCGCAATGATCTGCGCGCTCGCTTGGGTGGGGCCCCGACCCTGGGTTGCATAGCGAAATGGAGTCCCCTTAAAAAGAAACTCACAAATATTCATTTCAGCAAATGGAAGCTGTTAAGGGGCAATACCAAACAGCACCCCTTACTTTTTGACAACCCGACTCCAAGTGAAGGTCCTTCGGCCTTCTCCATACACAAATTCTTTGTTGATGCTACCAAGAGGCAACCGACAAAACCATCCCTTGACATAGTGGTTCATTGATCCCTGGCTAAAAGTGACACTCTTTGCAGGATACTTCACAAAAGGGTGTGTCCTTTTTTGGCAGCACCCCTTTTTGGGTGTGTTTGAAGGGACGCCAACAGGACAAGCACCATTGACTTTCTTTTGTGGGGTTTTGGGGTACAAAAAGACGCGGCCAAATCCCTCATCTCAAGCATTTGAAAGGGCAATGGGTCTCCTTCTCTCTGCTCTCCTCTGTCAAAATTAGGGGGGCCCTGATGAAACCACACGTGGATTTCCATCCAGAACCCCTTCCCCCAGGACAAAAGGAAGGCGTGAACACATGTTCTATGGCTTTTTGAGATAGACATTCGGGCCACATGGTTGGTTTTTAGTGTTTCTGCAAAGTTGCACTCTCCTCTTAAACATCACGCAAACTTTACTGCCCCGAAATTGGAGTGAGTCTCGGACAGTGCCAAGTTGGGAACCTGGCAGCAGTCTCAAGCAGTGCGTTTGGGTTCCTGTTGAAACCCATCCGAGTCTTGGCGCATTCAAACCTTTGACATGTTTTCTCACACCGTGGACAAGACAGGGTCTATGGGCCTGACTCTAATTTACATAAAGCAAAGTTGTAGCACTGCCTGCAACAATGGTCCAGAGAGGTTGGTCGCTACTCGCTTCGGTCCATTCGAAATAGGCGAAACAGGATCGCTTCAAGGCCAACCAACTCTCTTCTCAAAGTTACGCCCTATGAAGGGATTGAGACAGGGTGACTGGATTTCCTTTTCCAAAGTTGAACAAGGTGGGTCCCACAGAAACAATTGACACTTTTGAAGGTGTAAACAGTGGAAATGGCTCGGACCTCCTGTTTCCCCAACCAAACACAACAAATGGAACGACCACGAAACAAATCCGTCCATTTCCCCTGGTTTCAGTTTATTCCCAACATTTGGGCCCGGATCATTCCCTACCGATATCGCACCAGCAAGTAAAAAGTGGCCATGGGGGAAAAAACAACGTTCACTTTGTCGGGCTAGCTTTTTTTACTGGAAGCCGCCAAAAGAATCAAAAGAAAGCCGGAAACGCCAGATTGAGCAAATATAGGAAACAAAACAAGAAACCACAAGAAACCACAAGAAACCACAAGAAACCACAAGAAACCACAAGAAACCACAAGAAACAACAAGAAACAACAAGAAACAGCAAGAAACCACAAGAAACAACCAGCAACAACAAGAAAAACAGAAAGCCAAATGGAGACTCTAAAAATGGGTGACCCTGGACTCGACCGGCCTTCCAGTGGCACCTCCTCGAGCGGGATGGACAGCAATGCGCGCTGCCTGCACACAAGTTCACTTGGGTCCCCAACAGCCGGGGAAGCCTTTTTTCTGGATTTCTTGTCTTTTTCTCCTTTTTGGTTTTGAAGTAGTTGTTTTTCTTTGGATTTTGAAGCCACACCAAGAAGGAAGCCAACCTAGAGAGGTCCCGAAATGGTCGGTTTCGGTGAGGAGGCATGAAAGGGCCAGAAATTTCATGAACCATGTCCCGCTTAGCTTGGCCTCTCTGAAAATCCCGAGTGGGCAAACTTGAGGACGTTCTGCCGAATATTGATTGACAAACCGGTTGACCCCGCAATGTTGCAACTCTCTTTCAATCAATAAAGTCCAACCCAGTTTCAACTAAAATCGCCAGCCTTATCCACAGCCAAAAAGCACACAGAGATTGCAAACAGCACATGCGTAGCAAGACTCACGAGAGCACAAGCAAAGCAAGTTGCGCGAGAGAACACGCGCAGCAAAATGCACGGGAGAACACACGCAGCAAAATGCACGGGAGAACACGTGCAGCAAATTGCACGAGCGAAATGCACGAGAAATCTCGTGCGAGATGCCTTGCGCGAGACTTGTGGACCAGAAACTCTGCGAGTATGACACAAATGAGATGCTTGCGCGACTTTTTGCTTCGAGGAATCGGTGGATGCTTTTGCTACTTTTTGGTGTGCAAAAGTCATTTGCGGTTGCAAGCCTCACTGTCTGGGCAAAAGTGCGCTTCTTGTTGCGAGACAGGAGTCATGAACCGAGGTGCAGGTTGAGGCCGCCCGACTTCGAGGATTTTCCAGCAAACAGTTCGGCTTGCTTTGGCCAATCCGTGCAGGAAAAGAGCCAAGTGGGTCAGTCAGGCTCGTCTCCAAATAGGAGGGTTCCCTTTGATTTCTGGAAAGCTAACCTCTAAAATTGAGCAGATTTGATGTGTTTTGCGGCCCCCACAAGGTTGGTTAGCAAAATGCCCATTTCCCCCATCAACTGGCAACATGGGGGGGTGCTCTCAAATCAGGAACCGCTGTCGGTGGAGCTCCCAACCGATTTCAAGATGTTGCTTCAAGGATTGTGTTGGTTGGTTTGCCGGAAGAACACTTCGCAATGCTTTTGGGCAAAACCACAAGGAGATCCAGATGGGCAGTCTCCCTTTCATGCCCCCAACCAAACCAAAAAAGGCGCAACAAGATTAAGTGGTAGGTTGAAGGGAGACAACTCCATTCATGGGTGTCCTTTTGGGAACATAGATGGCCCCTGCAGATAATGAAACAACCAGGTCAACCAGGAATCGCCATCTACGAATCCTGCACCACCTCAAGACGCCCTGGAATGATTCGATTCCCCGCGAATACCAACCAACAATGGTTTCAACCATGGTTTCATTTCGTGGTGCTAAATGGATGTTGTCCATCCACAGAATGTGTCCTTGTTGGTTGTTTTGGACAATAGAAGGCGATTGCTGGCTGACCGATCGGTTGTTTCCGTCTCCACTCCGATTTCCACCTACCACTTGACTTTTTGTGAGCTCCCTTTCTGGCTTTGGTAGGGTCACGAAAGGGAGACTGCCCATGTGATTTTGCGGGATCCCCTTTTGGTTTTGCTCAAAATACGCCAACCTTCCGTCTGCTTAAGTCCCCCGAACCAAAATAAACACATGTTCAGTAGTGAAACCGATTCCCTCAAAACCAACAAGGCCAACATATTCCACCAAATATCCTTTGACCGTGGATCCCTTAAGCAGACTCCGGAAAGAAAAGCCTGCGGATTCCCCGAAGCCGAGACGGACGGCGCCCGCGGGGGCCCGTGCCCCTTGGGGGAGTTCTTGGGCGTGGAGAGGCTCTCGCCCATGGCTACCAGGTCCGCTTCGTGGTCCCCCGAGATGGAGCGGATCCTCGCCGCCAAGGGATCGGTGGGGTGGGGTGGGTGATCTGGGTTGAGGTTCGAGCTACTTGGTGGTCGTTTTTTTTTTTTGGAAGAGGTGGCTACTAGGGTGGCTACTAGGGTGGTTACTAGGGTGGTTACTGGGGTGGTTACTGTGGTTACCAGGTGGTTGTTGGTTGCTAGGTGGCTACTCAAAAAACATGGTTTAGGGGATGCCTGCGAAAGGGAGTTGGCTGTTGCGGCTCGGTATTCGAAGGTTGGAGCAACGGGAGACCAAAAGCAAAACCATCCCCTTTGTCACATACACAAAATCCCAGCTCGGTAGAATTAGGGAACCTTTTTGTCGGGTTGACGCAAAATAATTGGACATCTGGTGTCCGTCAGGGCGAAGGGGGCTGGGATGTGTCCACAGATTCAGAACACCTGCTTGGGTGTCCAATGGGCATTGAAAAAAAAAGGGGCTACCCGGATGGAGCTGGCTCGGGGATGGTTTGGGTTTTCGGCAGCGTAAGCGGTGTGAAGGGGTAGCTTGACCTCTGAAGGATTGCTTAGTGTTTGTGCCTTACTTCATTTTGGGAGTGGGGTACTGAGCTATGATTTTGAATCCGGGACTCTTTTGTGGACATCATTCACATGGGTGCAGTGTTTAGGATTAACCTCTCAATGTTTGTCAATCCTCAACCAATTCCAAATGCCCTATGACGATTTGAGCCTTTGGAACCTGTGTGCACTTGTATGTGAAGGGCATGTGCCATCGCGAGATCTTCGGAAGCGAAAACCCAGCGACTGTCCCGCTTTCGCACCCTTTTGACCACCCTCCTCCAAACGATTTGGCCTACACCCCCTACCCAGACCTCCAGTTGTTTTGGGGAAATACACTGGGCTCTCCGTTGTGGACGCGTAGTTGATTTTCACCAGGGGTCCCTGCATTTTCCCCTTCAGTTGCAACTTCCTGGTGGTTGCAAGATAAAACCGCAACCTTTGGTCCAAGAACGGGCAATTGAGAAATCCCGAACAGCTGACAGCTGGCTTGCACGGCTTGCACCTCGGTCTCAGCCAATCGCGCGGTCCTGGGTTTCAAGCCTTGCATCGGCATGGCGCTTGCAAGCGTTGCTTGGCCGACCCTTGTCGGCACTGAGAAGCCGAAGCCGAAGCCGGGTCCGAACCCGGCTGGCAAAACAAATCCTGAGAACTCCTAAGACAAATCCAAGTGATTTTTGTAAACCCCCGGCAAAAAGTCAAACCATTCTTAGGACATTGAACATTTGGACAGGAACACATCCCATCCTTCGGCACCTTGGCCATTGCTGGGGCTTGGTTGGTGGCCCCAAACTCCCCCGATCGGGGATTGGCTTGCCCCCAAATTTCGGGTTTCATGGCGAAAAGAACTTGGCTCCCGGAAAGCCCTGGGGTCGCCACTTGGAACTTGGAACTAAGGACATGAGAAGCTTTTCAGCCAGCAGCGTCGGCGCGGGCATGTTGACTCAAGGCCAGCTCGACAGCTATGAGCGCCGGGATTCCGTCGTCTCCAAGACCCGGGTCAAGGGGAAAGTTTGCGCCTGGCGTTGGGGAAATTCATCAAATACATTCTCCAGCCTGGTGATTCGATCATCTTTTAGAGGCTCATGCGAAGCTGCAAACAAGGAGCAACAGGCCCTGGATCCTGCCCCATCTTGTGTGTCACGAACATGCACATACACACACATACCAATGCACAAGCATACAAATACACAAACACACAAAAACGATTTACCGCGTTTCCTTGGTTCATATTTGGGGGATCCACCACTAGCTCCAAATGTTAAGCACCACCTACAACCTACTGTGGATGGACAAAACTGAACTTCGCACCACTTTGCAGGTGGTTTCTCCCAGTATTCAAATTGGGTTTCATCCGTCCCAAGTGCCGGAGTTTGTCCATCCACAGTCCCTTCTTTGTCCATATCCCATAGCTCCAGTGGACTGTCCAGGATGGTTGCCCGCCTCTTTTTGGGTTGAAAGGTAGCCCAAAGAAGAAACATGGCCATGGAATTTCTGGAGGTCTGGGAAAGGTAAACCTGACTTTTTGGCACCTAGAGGATCTACAGCTCGTTTTTGCCGTCCCGAAGCGGTCGCCAAAAGGCAGAACAAAAGAGACAGCCATTTGTTGTCTCGCTACATGGGAGTTTGCAGAGTTATCCCAAAGGCAACTTGGTCAATGTACCCCCATCCCATTTACAGCAGATAGTACTTGACTGCTACTATCCAAAGAGGTGGAGGCAAACCACTTCCCGCCTCCGCTGGTGCCAGAGGTCGCCCACTCTGCGCCGCTTGCAACAACTCTGCCTCCGATTCGGCGGGAGAAGGGCTGAACTTGGGACCAAATTCTGCAGGAATGGGTAACACCTGATTTGAATACTGGGAGGAACCACGAATCCCAACTGGTGCAAAGCGGATCATGTAACCACCCACATTGGCTTGAGGACGAGAAGGGGGCAAGCATCTCCGGGTGGAACGAAGTCATTCTGTCTGGGGCTTCACAACTGGGGGGGGGGTCACTGTCATTTTTTTGCCTGTTCCACAACCCCGAAAACACATCTGCTGAAAAGAGATCCGCCCTGCGGGTAGCTCGCAATGCTAGGGTGCCTGGAAATTTCGCGGGTGCCCTGAAATCAAAGGTTTTGAGGAGAAACCAAATGGGGGGGTTCCTTGAGTAGATAGTCGAGCCACCCAAGTGACTCGGGGTTCTGAATGCCTCCTAACAGCCAAAACAAGCCGTTGAGCCGACATTAGACCCCCGTCACAAATAGTCGCTAGTCAGCGGCATCGGTCGACGACTCGTTTCCGGTTAACTTTCTCCCGCGGGAACCCCTGAAATGTCCACCTAAAGACGTTCGAATTCCGTATCGGTCGCGAACATTGCCACCAACCTCCGTATTCTGCATTCCTTTGAATAGACACAAACGGTCGGCTATCGTCAAAACACAGGGGTTCGTTCCTGGGTCATTGACTGCCGAATTGAACCCCGGACCACGCTCCAGGCCTTGTGCCCCCCAGCGACCTTCAGCCACTGACCCTTGTGCCGGGCAAAATCTTCACCTTAGAGCGCGTGCCTGGAAATGGGCGACGCCAACATGGCGGTTTCCGTCTTTGCTTCCCTTTTAACCTACCCAAAAAGGGTACCCAGCCCCACAAAAAAAGACAGGCACACCCATCGGGTGCACAAAAAGATGCACAAACGGTACCAACCCCAAAAACGGCGAGCCAAACGGGGGGTTTTTGGGTCCCGGGGGGGGGTTCATTGGACCTGCCTTTTGCTCCCGGCTCGTGAGAGTGCATCTCGAATGGCCATTGGTCACTGCGATGTTGGATCGTAAAAAGGCACTACCGCCTGTTCACTGGGAATTGAGCGGCATTTGTCAGCAGTGTCCAAAGTGACATCAGAGTTACCGTCTTTTCTGGGGATCTAGAGTGACCCAACAGAAACTTTGAGAATCCCTCAACATGTTAACTTTAATCAGGGGCCGTTGGACGGGTTCTAAGCTGGTTCCGATCGCTGGCGATACAGGGATGAGGAACTTCTTTGTGGTTTTTACCCCCTCAACGAATTGGCCACCCTGTGGTTTCCTTTCCTTTTGCATTCACGGCTTTCAGCCGGTTAACCTCAAAGACATAAAAATCCTTGGGGTTTCGCTCCCTAGGCATCCCCCGGAGTCACCCGGTTTCACGCCGCGCGGCAAGCGGCGAGGATCTCCTCGGCGCCATGAACGGCCTGGAGCAGGGCTCTCTCCCGTGGCCTCGTCTTAATGGACTGAAGATGGGTATGTCTCGAACGAGGGACCCCAACACTGGTGTTTTTCCCTTTGGCTTTAACCTACCCTTTAAAAACACAGACACCCATACTTGGGGTTTCAGAGAACAGTACATGTTGAGGTTGAATCTGCAACAGACTCCGAAAAGCGCGTGCCCTGAAATTGGGGAGCAACTCATGGCGTCAAGATGCTTCTCTATGACCCACAGATGCCTGCAACGTCTCCAGCAGGTTGGCCACCTTGCGGTACCTCGGAAAATGCCACACCTTGCCAACCCCCCTTCGAAACCTGGTACTGCAGTGGTCTACCCAAAGCTAGGTCAAGAATTAAGCATGTACCCCACCCACCCAAAACCAAGCAGAAACAGCCAACAACAACACACAACACCAAACTACTTCAGGAGAGGATTGTGAAAGACAGCTGCGCACACATCTTTTTTTGGCGAGCAAGTTGGTTGAAGCGGAATTTTGGAGGCCGATCGGTTGCTGCTCGCCCATGAGCCCAAGGAGGATCTAGGGGGGCAAACAAGCACCGCGGACCGAACGGGATTTGAGCTCTAGGGTTCAAGCTCACAGTGGCTCAAACTTGGGTCGACTGCCCTACTCTCTTCTTGAAGGTTATCATTTTTCGAGGAATCTCCTCGTGGACACCCCCCCCTCCCCCGTGCAACTACTGGTTCCATTCTACTCTTTACTTTTTATTCAATAGTCATGCAGCTTGTCGTACTGTTTGGAACAGTCCAACACTCCCCCCAGGGTTCAATGTTCTAACCCAAATCGACGCGGTTTCAATGGACTGAGTGTTCTGACCCCAGAGGCAGCGCTCGCGCTGCGGGTGCCTGGCAGTCTTGAAACTCTCGCCTGAACAGGCGACCTTTTGCTTGGATCGGAAAGGGACACCACATATGTTTTTTTGTTGTTGTAGGGTACCCTTTCTCGGATTGCCTTAAAGGGACACACCAAGAGGAAATCCAATTGTGGCACCGAAAGGGGATGTTCGAAACATCAAGGTTGAACCGTTGTCCCCTTGCAATTGCGGCTGCCTTTAGACTCCTTAGGATTCACCAATTTGCTGAAGGTGCAGCTAGAGAATCACAGATTTGCCACTGCCCTGCCAACGCTGGTGTTTTCCGCTGTGCGAAACGTGCTGATATTGCTGGTTGGAACGCGTGTTCCAACCAATCTTGCGACAAGAGCCCAAGGCTCCAGTGAATTTCCACTGGCAAAAACGGGTGCCTGTTGGTTTGTCGTTGATTTCAATTGGACGCCAAACAAAACCAACCGCCCGGGTATCCCCCCGAAAAAAGAAGAAGGAAGAAAACAAGAAACCCCGTCGGAGCCCTTCAGGCAATGTGCGCTCCCAACATGTTCGCATTTAAACAGCACGCCACGTAAAGGAGCTCGCTTTCAATGGAGAATTCTACAGACCCCTGAATGGAGAACAGGGCGCTCACTCACGTGAGATCCACTTGCCATGTTGGGGCAGAGTATAAGAGCCGTGCAGACCACCAACCTCTCACCTCGTGGTGGGAATGCTTCCAATTCGTGACTTTGATGAGTTTGGACAGACAGGGGACCCAACTGGGTCTATTGAAGCCATTCCTGCCCAAGGGTACTTCTTCCCTGGCCATACTTTGAGAACCCCTGCACCCCCGGGGAAAACCCCTTCGGTTGGCAAAGGGAAACGAAAGGGACACCACCCAGAGTCATTTGACATCCGGACATGGAGTCCACCGGGACTTCACTTCGAGCGTCCCGAGCATGTCCCTTTAACCACAAAAACAATCCAAGGAAGTCAACATGAAAGGAATCCTTGATTTGGTCCAAAGAAAACAAATCAGGACAATTTTGAGCTTCTGATTCACTTCTGTATCCAATCTACCCTAAACATGATTCACTTCTTCATCTACTCAGAATCGTTCTACTTCTCCAAGAGGTTTCGCCACCCCTTTCGCGACTCTCGTGCCTGCCAGGGTCCCACCGGAAAACAGCGATAGAGCTGTCGCAGGACCTCTTGTTCCTCCTCTGCATCCTGGAGCCGCGTCTCGAAATGAAAAACGATTCTGGAGATGGGAAAACGGCTAAAGTTGCTCCTATTGGCAAATTCTCCGAACATTTCGAGCATCTTCGCTGAGCTTTGAGTTTTTGGCAAGTTCGCGAAGGACAGCTCTTAAGCTGATCTGGGAGCCACTCCGGATTCACAAGCCTCGACAAACCAAACGGTCGCTGTGAGGTTCACGCCAGCGATGAAGAACCCCATCTTTGTCAGGGCTCCGTATGATGTATCCCTGCTTTGGGCGACCTTCCCGATGAGCACAAGTTCAACTGGCCCGAGAGGTGATGTTTAACCCCCGCCCGAAAATGCCAGTGTAAGGGCGCTTTTTTTCTCTTGTCAGCAAAATAACAGAACAAACGTAGGTTCATAGTAGAATATGGTGCGCTCGCGCCCACGCCCGCGCCCGCGCCCGCCCCCGGCCCGCGCCCGCGCCACCCGCCCCTTCCGCGCCCGCGCCCGCGCCCCGCCCCCGCCCCCCCCCTCCGCCCCCGCCCGCCCGCCCGCCCACCCGCCCGCCCGCCCGCCCGGGGTGCCGCACGGTTCCGGGTTGGCTCGGGACAGTTCCGAGGTGGGTTCCGGAGGGGTTCGGGGATGTCACCTGAACTTATTATTTTTAGCCCAACTCCCAATATATTGGCCCAAAGTTGTCTAAAGCATACATTGTCGCATGTGAAAGTGGAACCAGCAAACGCTCCCAACCCTGTGGCGGACCATGGGCACGAAGCAAACTTGCGTAAGCCAATGCCAACTTCATAATGCGGCACACATGCTCCATGGGACCTTGAACATACAAATGGGATGTTGCGCTTGGTCTTCGGGACACCCCAAATCGAATGGTTTCGCATCGTTTGCTTGATGAGTCATCCACCGCTTTCTTGGAGGTCGTGTAACTGTTTGAGGCAGCATGCTCGAGCAGTTTTGTGCGCAATATGTTGGATTTACGGCCATGTGTTGCCCACGTGTTTCAGACCCGGGGTGTTGCCAAGTTCAGCATGCCCCCAAGAATCTCCTTGCACTTGCCGCCACCCCCAAACACTTAGGGCTCGACGGCATGTTTTCTCATGTTTCGCGAAGTTCTGGGTCCGGTAACGCTTCTCACAGTGCGGGCACTGCTTGAATCTCCAGTCCTGCAGGCTCGGGGCGGAAAAAGATTCTGAAGCGTAAAAAAAAAGGCCATAACAAAATCGTAAAAGGGCCGTCGTTGAAAGCCTTCCGCAGCCCTCCACACTCACTCCAAGGTAAACCTTTGTGAGAGGTTTTGGTAAGCTTGGCCTGGCACCGCAGCTGCTGTGTGCCGCCCGCCCGCCCGCCCGCGCCCGCCCGCCCGCCCGCACCCGTCCGCCCGCGCCCGCCCGCGCCCGCGCCCGCCGCCCGCACCCGCCCACCCGCCCGCGCACTTGCCCGCACCGGCCCGCACCCGCCCGCACCCGCCCGACGATGCTTGGAAGTGGGGAACCGGAGCCCAGTTGATTCTTCAAGCCTTTTCTGAGAAAGGCTCGACTTAATCAGGAGATCCAGATCATTTGACTGCACAGACGCACACACACAGGCCCCAGGCCTGCGGAGCGGCCAGCTTCCCCGCCCGACGCCCCCCTCTCGCGCAGCCCCCTGCTCGCTCCAGTCCGCCTGAAGCGAGCCGGCCCCGTAAATCCCTCTAGAAACCGATCACCCAGAGGCTCCTGGGCCCTCCTAGGGAGGGTCCGGGGCTCCTAGGGAGGGACCGGCCTGTTTGTCGGATACGGGGCCCACGAGGGGGCCCCCAGTGCAATCCGGACGGGATGGATGGAACCAAAATGGCCTCGAATCACACCTCCCCTAGCATTACTATCCGACGGTTATCCGACGCCGGGCCCTCGTAGACACTCAGTTTTGGGGGCCCCGGCCCAATTATCCGACGGTTATCCGACGGCTATCCGACGGCCATCCAACGGTTATCCGACGGCTATCCGACGGCCATCCGACGGTTATCCGACGGATATCCGATGGTAATTCGAAGCTTGTTTGCAGCCCAAAGGCCCCCAACAAAAAACCAGCCCGAAACCTCCTACGACCGCGAGGCGAGGGCCCAAGGGCCCGAAACATGAGTTGGGAGCGTCTGGGAGTAGAGTTTCTATTTTGTTTGCTGTGTGTGGCTGCCATGCTTTTTGTGCAGTTGGATTTTTTCTAGGCCTGTCACTGGCCTGCTTGGTCGGGCTGCTGATTCTCTTGAAGTGGGATGCTTGTAGTAGGGCTGTGTGGATGTCGCTTTCTTGGCGCAGTTGCTTTTCTTCAGGGCTTGGTCCGGCTGCTGCTTTTCGTGAAGCAATATTTTTTCCGAAGGGCTTCTAGTTTGCTTGTTCTGTGTGGCTGCCGTTTTTTTTTGGTTGTTGTGCAGTTGGTTCTTTTCAAGGCCTGTCACTGGCTTGCTTGGTCTGCCTGCTGCTTTTCGTGAAGTGTTTTGTTTCCATTGGGTTTCTTTGTGGCTGCCGCTTTGTTTCTCAGTTGGGTTTTTCTTCAGGGCCTGTCACTGGCCTGCTTGGTCGGCCTGCTGCTTCGAGATTGTTGTTTTTTGCTTGCTGTCTGTGGCTGCCGTTTTTTTGTGAAGTTGGATTTGTTTCAGTGCCTGGCACTGGCCTGCTCGGTCGGGCTGGTGATTTTAGCAAAGTGGGATTTGTTGTAGGGCTTCGAATTTGCTTGTTGTGTTTGAATGCCACTTTTTTGGTGCAGTTGGATTTTGTTCAGGGCCTGTCACTGGCCTGCTTGGTCGGCCTGCTGCTTTTTGTGAAGTGGGATTTTTCCCGAGAGCTTCTAGTTTGCTTGTTGCGTGTGGCTGCCGCGTTCTTTTTTGTGTAGTTGTTGTTTTTATAGGGGCCTGTCACTGGCTTGCTTGGTCAGGCTGCTGCTTTTCATCGCTTTTCGTGAAGTTGGATTTGTTTAGTAAAGCTTCTAATTTGCTTGTTGTGTGTGGCTGCCATGTGTTTTGTGCAGTTGGATATTTGCTCAGGGCCTGTCACTGGCCTGCTTGCTTGGGCTGCTGCTTTTCGTGAAGTTGGATTTACTTAGTAGAGCTTCCAATTTGCTTGTTGTGCGTGGCTGCCATGCTTTTTGTGCATGCTGTCACTGGCCTGCTTAGTCAGGCTGCTAATTTTCGTGAAGTGGGATTTTTGTAGTAGGGCTTCTAATTTGCTTTTTGTGCGTGGATGCCGCTTTTTTGGTGCAGTTGTTTTTGTTTCAGGGACTGTCGCTGGCCTGCTTGGTCGGGCTGCTGCTTTTCGCGGTCTTGTTTTTTTTAGTAAAGCTGCTGCGTTGTTTGTTGTGTGTGGCTGCCATTTTTTGTTATTGCGCAGTTGGATTTTGTTCAGGGCCTGTCACTGGCCTGCCTGGTCTGCTGTTTTTCGTTTAAGTAAGAATTGAATTGCTTGTTGTCCGCGGCTGCCGTTTTTTCGTTCAGGGTCTGTCGCTGGCCTGCTTGGTTGGGCTGCTGCTTTTCGCAAAGTTGTTTTTTCTGGTTTCTAATTTGGTTGTTGTCTTTGCCTGCCTGTTTTCTGCAGATGTTGTTGGCAATCTTGCTTGCGAAGAGCTGTTGCCTCACGCAGGGCGGTGGGCGGTGGGCGGTGGGCGGTGGGCAGGACATGCGGGTCATCAGGCGGGCCATGCAGGCCACAGCCGGACCAAGCAGGCCAGCGACAGGCCCTGAAGAAAAGCAACTGCGCCAAGAAAGCGACATCCACACAGCCCCACTACAAACATCCCACTTCAAGAGAATCAGCAGCCCGACCAAGCAGGCCAGTGACAGGCCTAGAAAAAATCCAACTGCACAAAAAGCATGGCAGCCACACACAGCAAACAAAATAGAAACTCTACTCCCAGACGCTCCCAACTCATGTTTCGGGCCCTTGGGCCCTCGCCTCGCGGTCGTAGGAGGTTTCGGGCTGGTTTTTTGGTGGGGGGCTTTGGGCTGCAAACAGGCTTCGGATTACCATCGGATAACCGTCGGATAACCGTCGGATGGCCGTCGGATAGCCGTCGGATAACCGTCGGATGGCCGTCGGATAGCCGTCGGATAACCGTCGGATGGCCGTCGGGCCGTCGGATAGCCGTCGGATAACCGTCGGATAATTGGGCCGGGGCCCCCAAAACTGAGGGTCTACGAGGGCCCGGCGTCGGATACCGTCGGATACCGTCGGATAACCGTCGGATAACCGTCGGATAACCGTCGGATAACCGTCGGATAGCCGTCGGATAGCCGTCGGATAACCGTCGGATAGGGGAGGGTGATTCGAGGCCATTTTGGTCGATCAGCGATCCATTGATCCCGTCCGTATTGCACTAGGGGCCCACAAGGCCCCGTATCCGACAAACAGGCGGGTCCTTTCAGGAGCTCCCTAGGAAACCCCATTTCATGCAAAGCAGGAGCCCAACCAAGCAGGCCAGTGACAGGCCCTCCAACTGCGCAAAAAAACGGCATTTGAACTGTTTGAACTCCCCGTGTAAAGAAACATCATTATTGGGACCCGGGATTTTGAATTTTTGAATTGTTTGAACTCTCCAAGTACAGAAACATCACGTTGGGGACCCAGGATTTTGAACTTTTTGAATTCCCCAAGTAAAGAAACATCACTGTGGGGTTTGAACTTTTTGAACTCCCCTAGTAAAGAAACATCACTTTCGGGACCCGGGATTTTGAACTCCCCAAGTAAAGAAACACCCGGCGGAACATCACTTTCGGGACCCGGGATTTGAACTCCCCAAGTAAAGAAACACCCGGCGGAACATCACTTTCGGGACCCGGGATTTGAACTCCCCAAGTAAAGAAACACCCGGCGGAACATCACTTTCGGGACCCGGGATTTTGAACTTTTTGAACTCCCCAATTAAAGACACATCACATCACTTTAGGGGACCCGGGATTTTCAGCGTGTTTGAATTTTGTTGGTCTCGCCAAATCAGGAACTAGGATTTCACAACCCGGGTTTTTAACCTTTTGTCGGTCTTTCAATCTCCCCAGCCCAGGAACTCAGATTCGAGGGGCCCTGGATGTTGACCTAGTTGGTTTCTTCCAAAATTCGCAAGTAAAGAAGCATGAATTGAGCGACCCAACTTGCGTAACTGTCCACCAACCTAAACTAAATGAAACAAGCGGCCCCTCCAAACAACCAACCAACACTAAATGAAACAAGCGGCCCCTCCAAACCACCAACCCAAACTACAGTTAATGGAAAAGCGGCCCCCTCCAAACCACCAAGACAAATTAAATGAAACTAGAACCATCAACCCAAACTAATTGGAAAAAATAACCAACCCAACCAAGCCAGCAACCCAAACTAATGGAAAACACGGCCCCCTCCAAACTACCAACCCAAACCGAATAGAAAAAACGGCCCCTCCACGCAACCAAACGAAACTAAATGAAACAAGCGGCCCCTCCAAACCAGCAACCCAAACTAAATTAAAAAAGCGGCCCCTCCAAACTACCAACCCAAACTAAATGAAACAAACGGCCCCTCCAAACTCCAAACCAGCAACCCAAACTAAATGGAAAAAACAGCCCCCTCCAAACTACCAACCCAAACATAATGTCAAAAACGGCCTCTCCAAACCAGCAAATGGAAAAGCGGACCCCTCCGACCAAACCACCAACGAAAATTAAGTGAAACTGGAACCACCAAGCAAAGTAAATAGAACAAGCGGCGCCTCCACACAAACAACCCAAAAACTAAATGAAACAAGCGGCCCCTCCAAACCAGCAACCCAAACCAAATGAAAACAGCGGCCCCTCCAAACTACCAACCCAAACTAAATGAAACAATTGCCCCCTCCAACCAGCAACCCAAACGAATGCAAAACCGGCCCTCCAAGCCACCAACCCAAACTAGATGGAAAAGCGGGTTAAATGAAACTAGAACCATCAGCCCAAACTAAATGGAAAACGCGGCCCCTCCAAACCTCTTCTTTGCAAAGCCAGGCCTTTTCCGTTATTTTTATTATGCTTGTGGGTTCTCAGACGCGCATTTTTTTGTACCAGGTCCACATTGTATTGCGCCAGGATGATGCCATTGTTCAGGTTATGATTATACATGGCTATGGTTTTTAAGGGGCATGCAAAGCCCGACGCGGCGCGAACCTTGGTACGGAGGTATGTAACGGGGGCTCTTGTAACTCTGTAGCGAGAGAACAGTGCTTGACACTTCCACAATTCCAGCTCGAAAGTTTCATTTGTTGATTCACCCGGCTGCAACGTTTCTTCTGCTGAAGGGCAAGCTCTTTGCAAGTTATTTACATAAATTCTGCTGTTTTAACTGTGTGTTGTTATCTTATTTTCTATTTGTTGTCTTATCTTTTTGTTTGATCTTTTATTATTTGTTATTTTTATCTGTCTTTATCTCTTCCCAGTAAAAGAAACAGTAGATAATTACTAAGTTCAGATTAAGTGTCCGGTATCTAGACTATCTGTTTGCTTTCTCTAATCTGCGCTATGTTGCCACGAGCCTTAGACCCCCCCCCCAACCAGCCCGAGGGCCCGCGAGGGCCCGCGAGGGCCCGAGGGCCCGAAACATGAGTTGGGAGCGTCTGGGCAGTGTAGAAAACTTGTGAAACCGATGACATCACCTGTAGAAACTGGACAACTTCCCATCAAAACCAATCAAACCCCTAAAGACCCAACTCTGGTTGAATCCCGCTAGAAGCCCGTCCAGCTTCAGCCAGATCCCCCCTTAACGGTCAAGCTGTCAAATCCAAAAAAACTTCCCAGAAACCGGAGAAACCAGTCAATTCCCTAGAAATTTGCACCTTCGCTTGGCCCAAGCCCACTGCTGTAGCTCTCTGCGGCTCTCGTTCTGGCCCTTGAAGCCATGTGTGGAAACACGCGGACATGCACCCACCCTCTGCCTTGGACACCAGGTCACGCAACTTCGGCGCCGACTCACTCACTCTAGTAAACACAAGACTTCAAGGCAAACTAAAGCACGTTATATACCTCAAAGCCAGCCAAAAGCGGACTGGCCGAGGCGGGCAACGCGAAGCGTTACAATTCCTCCAGGGTTAACATGGCCGGATCACCTGGACACCCCTTGTTCGAAACCCCCTCATAAGCCACATAAAGCCCTCGCATCCAATTCAAGTTGCCAAACACCAAAGCCCCCACACCATTTCAGGCCCTGGCAAGCTTCATGTGACCTGTGGGAAACAGCGGTACTTGGATGTTCAACCTACATAGTAGCTTATAACCAGGGTTTAAGTGGGACAAGACAACAGGAATTGAACTTATAACTATAGTTACAGCCTAAGCGTCTGTCTTTTTTTGTGGGTACCCGTTTTCTTTTTTTTTTTTTTGGGGGGGGGGGGGATTTTAAAAGAGGACTGCCGTTGCCGCGTTTTTTGTGGTTTTTGCTTGGGGGGGGTTCCCGTTAAAGTCTCTCCTTGCGCCAGAGGGTGTCCATTAACGCCAGGCCAAAGGACTCCGCGGAGAGATCCTGAAGGCGAGCGAAGCGATGGGCGAAGCGCCCACGTGAAGCGGGGCGGAACATCAGCTCTTCTGTTGGTTGACGTTGGAAGGGGAGCAAAAATAATCAACTTTAGCAGTTAAGTGGTTGGATTTCAACCACTAAACCACAATAAGCAAACATGTAAACTACTTCTTACAAACAATTATCTTCAGATGCTCAGATTCATAGCGAGGTCCTCCAGATTTGAGAGGTTAGAGGTTTGGGTGCCCCATTCTTCTTTCTGTAGTCTATTTTAGGAGGGGAACCCTCCCAACCAAAAAGTTGGTAAAAGGGCACTACTGGGGGACCAAAATAGGCAAAGCCATATATTTTCGGGGTTCTCCATAGTCAACCACTATGTCAGGAGGCCTTTCAAAACAGGGGCTTTTGAACATAGATGACTTAAACTGGAAAAGAATCGATGGGTTTCTTATGTAATACAAACCATCCGTGGACCCAATCTATTTCTAACCAAATTAAACGATCAAAAGAACGCCTATGCTCCAATTTAGTCTACCTATTTTCTTTTTACTTTGGAGGAGACCCCAAAATGATACCCGGTAACCCCTCCTCCCAATGGAAACTGAGGTGTGGAAAGACTTTGGGCAGCGGGCAGTGCACCGCCATGATTGACGGAGAGAAGGTACCTCTGGTTTTGAAATGCACAAGTTCTCAGTTTCCCCGATTAACAAAGGGATGTTTGGGTGCCCCTTGCACAAAACACACAAAACCTGTTCCCTGCATTCAAGATTCACAATTTCCAAAAGACTGTAGAATCGATGACATGCGAGAGTGTATAAAACCGTTGAACTCTGGTTTTCGAGGGAGAGCACTTCCGTTGAACAAATCCGAAAAGTGAGCTACTGGTTGCCCACTATTGCAAACAGAGCATGAGTCATCAAGTCGCAAACCAACTTTGCTGGTGAGGCCCCCGATTTCATCTGCCCAAGACATGAGCCCGTGTTTAGTAGGGAGTCGATCTTCACGACTGGGTGACATTTCAATATCCTTAAGGAAACACCCTGGTGCAAAAAGAAAGCCCGACGTCCGAGGAACCAAGAAAAGGCTCTCGAGGGCCCTTTTCGAGGCTCCAATTGCCTTTCTGAAAATGGAACGCTCTGAGCCCCATGAGCCGGAGGTCAATCCGATGCTTGGCCTTGGGACCAGATTTCCCCATAGAGTGCATGTGATGTTTAACCCCTTCCTGCACCCACTAGTACGTAGATGATCTCAATTAAATGATCAACCACCACTCGCTTGGCCAAAGAGTCTTCCGTGAGGCCGGAACCCATCAAGAAAGAAGCAAACATCGAAACTGCGAGGCTTCCAGGCGGCCTTTCTGGTCTTTCGGGCAGTTTTGAGACTTTCCTCAGAGCTGGGCCAAATGGATCCGGCCAAGACGTTGAAAAGGCAACAACAAGCAATCGCTGGCTGACAAGAAAATGAAGGAATCTCAAGGGGAACAATATCAGGCAACTTTCCTCAGATCTGACCCTTGGTATGGTAGCAACAAACATTTGCATTTGAAGTCCTCAACGACATGACAACCGGATTTCAGGGTGTCTGAACAAAATCCAGCGCGCTTCTCCGTCTCCTGGTGGATTCCATTGAGAAGTCCAACAACTTTACCTTGAACCAATGGCAATGGGACACATCCAACATTCTTACCTGCGCAAACCGAAAGCAAGCCAAACCTCGCCATGAACAGTTCAAACTTGGCACAGGGTAAGCCAAGAAACATGTTTCAAGAGTCTGCTGGCCGGCTTTTGTCTACCCTTTAAACAGAACCGTATGGAGGAGTCCCCACATGCGACGCTTTCTCCGCCCGCCTCCAGCCAGAGGTGGAAGAGCTGGCGCGGGAAAGCTCCCGCCTGGTCTGCGACATCGAGGCTTGGGGAACAATGCTCACGTCCTGAGTGGATCGGACCTAGGTCCTCCAGTAGAGGTTAGAATAAGGGCACCCGATTCTTTTTCTTCTGTAGTCTATTTTAGTAGGGGAACCCTCCCCCCAAAAAGGGCAAAAGGGCACTACTGGGGGAGCTAGGGACAGAAAAAGTCTGAGCCTCTTGTTTACCACTAAAACAATTTGTAAGGGGTGTTGCCAAGAATGGGGGGGGAACCCCACAAAAAGATTCCACCATGAAGAGGTTCTAATTGCATTGCTTAAAGGGGTGTTGTCCAGAATGGGGGGGACCCCCCCGCAAATGGTGAGATTCCTTGAGGTGTTACTGTTACTCTGAAGGATGCTGCTTCCATCCATGGGCTGATGCTTTTAGTTCCGAGCTTTCAGTTGGACATCACAGGATCTGGTCATGAAGATTCCTTGCGGGGATCCCATATGGTCCATTGAGCGCCCAAAACGGAATCCTAGCAGCCACACTTTAGTAGACAGTCCTACTGGCTTTATAAGGGTTGGCCGAACCAGGCGTCAAGGAGCTTATCAGCAAATTCGAATCAGGTGATTGCTCGTGCTGCCTTTCGGCTTGTTGTGTCTTCTCGAGTTTTTGTGTTAGACACCTGGTGAAGTTTGTGCTTTACAGGGGTCAGTAGAACTTCCAGTCCATCCTCAGAGCATTGGGCAGAAGCTCTTGCTGAAGCTTTGGCCAAAGTAAATGGTGGCTAGACCACGCGCCGGGGTTCCAAGGCTTGATGCATTCCGTGGGTTGGGTTCGGCAGTTGCTGCATCCGCGGATTCCATGTTTCCTGAACAAGGGAACAATGGGACAGATCAGGGTTTAACTTGTGACCGCCTGATTTCGGCGCTGCTTTGCAGAAAGCTGCCTTAGCATCAAGAAAAACTGAGAGCCAACACCACACAAACCAACAAATCACCGCAACTCGGACATTGAAGGAGCCCCCTCCAACCGAAAAACCGGGGGGGGGGGGGGCAAGCGCGAGGGCTCCGATAACAGTCTCCCGAACGCCTTCCAGGAGGCCCACAGGACCATGGGAGCCTAGGCTGTGGCCAAGCCAAGCACGGGAGCCATGGAGTTGGTTTGTAAAACGCGATGTGGCTGCGTCTGCTTTCTTTCTTGAATGGTAATCGTTATTCTATTTGATCTTTTTGAGGGGGTTCCTTTGTTCTTCTTCTTTCTATTTTTTTTTTTGGGGGGGGGTGTTAAAGGGAAAAAAGAAGAGGAGGCCAAGAGACTTCTGGGAGAAATACTCATGAGTAGCGGACAAAATCCTTTACTCGCATGAGGAAGTTGGATGGTCCATCGGTTTTCAGTGTTTTGAGGTTAAACAGGAGGTACCTTTTTGCGGGTTTCTGAGTTTGCTAACCCCAAGGCGCTCGAATACAGCTGAAGACTGGTGATGATTTGGTCGGATTCTCATGGGTGCGCGTGTAACGTTTATTTTTAATTTTTCTCCGGGTGGTTTTCAATGGAAACCAAAAGGAAACACCCTTGGGGGTGCCCCTCTTCTACAAGAAAAGTAGTCCAGGATTCTTGGCCCACATGCGAGAAACCGTCTTTCATAAATGGCTAAACATTCTCTTCTTTTTTCGAGGCGCAGGGTACCAATTGTGGGGTGGTTTTTCGAAGGAAAACCAAAGGGAGACCGTTGCCATTTTGTGGGTGCCCTATCTGTAGAACCCATTTTCAGATGGTCCGTATTTGGTCTCCAAATAGAACATCATTTTGGAGACCCCGGCCAAGTTCGCGCAACCGCATGTTTGCGAAAACACAAATCGGTGGACTGCACCATTGGTGAATATTCGCAGAGCCACGGTCAATATATTCGTCACCCCGCTTGGCACAAGGGTCCACATTTCGTCCTCGCCAAACGGGGAACACTTAAGGAAGCCAAGTGCCTTTTCATTTGTTGTAAGAGTCTACCCTTTTTAGGGGTTGCCTTTGAAGGGATGCAAACACAAACCACTGATCTTGGGGGTCCGACTTCTATTTTAAGACGCACCCAAACCAAAGTGCCATCGCATGATCCACAGCCTCGAAGCCCTGATTTGATGAGGTTCTGCATGGCATCTCTGCTCTAGTAGTGGTTGATTGCCTTTGACACCGACCGCATGGCTTCGCTTTCACTTCCCTTTCAAGGTTCAACACTTCCAGCAAACACTTCCTCCGACAGAAAACTGTTCGAGCAACTTGAACCACCTCCACTTGGTCCTTGCTTTCCCTCTTAAATTCATAAAAGTCTCCCCAAGTCTTGATTCAACCCAACTGGGCCACAAAAGTGACATGCTCAGATTTACCCTCATTGTGGTTAAAAGTAACCCCAAAGACATTTTGAACGCATCAAAATGCAACTGAAAAAGGAGTATCACCTGGAAACCTAGCTGCTCCATTTTCTGATTCTCTCACGTTTTCTAAATCTGCACGAGGACCTACAAGACTTCTCACTTCCTGAGTGGATTGCCAAAAACAAGTCCGAACTTCTGATATTTGCCGCTAAAGCAGTCAAGCCCAACAAAGGTTCAAGACCAGGACCTCAGGAAGCCCTTCCAGGACCGAATCCCATGGGTTTCCGGCGCTGGGTTCCGCGGCAAAGGACCAAGGATCCCGCGCGACCTCGCGAGTAAGGTGTTGGAAACGCCGGCTAGCACGCATCCGTTTTTTATGAGAAAGCGGTTAAACTCTTGGGTTTTCAAAACAATTCTTTGGAATACTTGCATGAGAGCACTGACCTCAGATTTTTCCGGCGGTTTGTTGGGGAATCCTGATCACAAAGCAAACGGACACTAGCCTCAAAAAGGGGGCCAAGGGACACTTCTCAGCCAGAAACCCTCCAGGTGCTACGTTGGTGGGAGGAAGGGTACGCCACAGAAAATGAGATTTCATTTCCTCTACCCCATGGTTGTCGGACAGCTTCCCGTGTCACAGCTAATTTTCCAGAACCATGTTCTACATAAATTGATTTGGAGAAAGGCCCAATGGCAGCACCAGGCCTTAGCCCAAGGGAGTATATGGAGATTGCCAAACCACTGCCTGTTTAAACTGTTTAAACAATAAAGAAAGGCTTGGCCCTCTTAACTCCCATGAACAGAGAAAGCCCTCTGGAATGCAGCCGCACACAAACACCCTCGAAGCCTTTGCGCTCGAAAACCACCCGCAGAGATGCATCCTTCTCGCAGGTGCACCGCCCCGTTTCTACGTCGTATCAGTGGCTCAGTATGACAACAGCTTCCGTGTAGCTGAAATTATGCAGCTGCCTTGCGAACATCCAACAGGCGTGCTCTCCGGCCTTCGGTGTTACACTTTTTGTGCCGCCGTTGAAACAAAATGCGATCTGTTGGCTCGAAACCCCCGTGTGGAAGAAGGAGAGCGAGCAGCCATGGGGAAAAAGGGGCATCCTCTTTTGGTTGAGTTTGAAGGGGAACCTCCCCCGCAAAAAAGAGAACAGGGCGGAAAAGGCCTGGCAAGTTTTGGACATCAATCCATGACGGGCCCCTTTTGACTGTATCGCCTGGTACTTCGCTTTCCCCATGCCCGTCACTCAGAAGCTTCGCTGAGGGGCGTCTTGGAAGATCCTCTTGTGGTTTCTCCCATTTGTTTTTGGGAGGACAGTTTGAAAGGAAGATCCCATACGGGTTGCCCCCACACCTTTGTCCTCACAGGTAACAGGGATAAATCTGAGCAAATTTGCCATTCCTGACAAGCCCTCTTGAGGGGGGTTTTGAAAATCAGCCCTTGTCCCCTTTTCGAGCAGCACACAGCGGAGGGTAAAGGGGACCATCCTTTCCACGTGACCATTTGGAACGCAAAGTTGTGAACCCTTTCAATTGGTTTGTCATGTTGGAAATGTGTCAATTTGTACTCGGTCCTCCAGATTTGAGAGGTTAGAATAAGGGTACCCGTTTCTTTTTCTTTCTGTCGTCTATTTTACCAGGGGAACCCTATTTTCCCCAAAAACAGTTACGGTACAGGGGCGCCAATTGCTGGGGCAATTGCTGGGGGACCTGGTGTAGGTCAAGAAGCGGGGGCCCCCCACCCTGAGCTACACGCGCCTTGGCCAGAATTGCGTCAAAGACCTTGGCGCAGCAACTTAGGCTATTTGGGTGTGTGGTTTTTCTTGTGGTGTCGCCCCCTTTTTTTGGGCTGTTCAAAGGGACACCACGAGGACACCACCATTTTGTGCCCCAGAGGTTGGACATCGGGGGTCCTAGATGTGGCCTAATCCATTGACTGGGGTTCTACATTGGTACAAAGGGTTTATGTTTGGGCCTTATCACAAACCACATCAGGTAGCAACCAGTACAGTAGAACCACCGACTATAATGGCCACGGGCTTCGAACACACGGGCACTCGAGGTCTGCCTCAAACACGGGCCGGCCAAGTAGCATCTGCAACGCACTTCGACAAGCTTTGCAATGGCTTTAAAGCTCAGCCCCATTCTAACCTGCGCCTGGCCAAACACAATTGGGGTCCTTTATGCGCCAACTGAACTGATAAGACTGGACTGCCTCCGTTGACATTGGACAGGCGCTCAGCACCTCGCTTGTTGAAACATGTGGGTTAGGACGTAGTCCAGGAACTCGGAGTGAGAAATGGGAATCCACTCTTCACTTTTGCACCAAAGCACCAAATTGAGTGGACCTGGCCAACCATGGCACGCTTGAATTTTGGTGGTTGATTTGAAAGGGTCCAGAAACAAAAGGAACCAAGGCGCCCAACCATCCACGCAATCCACACGTGGTCGTATTACGCACTGGGATTTGGTCCTAATATGCATTAATCGAACATTTGCCACAACTTCGCCTGTTTCCAGGGAGGTCTGGTATGAGTTCTGCCAGGCTTCCATCATGTTCCAGGCACTGCAGGTCTGTGGTTGAAGATGCACTTGAATTTTGGTGGTGGATTTTCAAGGGAACCCTCCCTCCAAAAGGAAAAAAGGGTACCCCCCTCCCACCAACATGGCACCTTAGACATGGTCCCTACAAGAGGAAATTGATCTTCCAGGTACCCTCCCACAGGTGCTATGTTAGTGGGAGGGAGGGTGCTAAAGTATTTCCTGGTTTGAGATCTCAGCACCCTCGGGCTGCCGAGCCGAATCCTGGTGAGGCAGCAGTTGCCCGGGCGCCCGTAGGATGTTTGTCGTGTCCTGGCGAACACGAGCCTTGCCACAGGAATTTCCCCACGATACGTAGAAGTCAGAAGCGGAAATCAATGGGACACCACTACCCCATTTAGAGGAAACAACAGGCGATGTTTAAAACCACCAAAACGGGGAACCCTGACCAAGGGGGGCAAAAGATCCCTGGCAGCTCGCGAGACCGATCATTTGCTCATTTGCCGGTGGGTTTGTGGCAAACTTGCTCATCCCGTGCGAGCAAGTCAGAGTTCTAAGTAGCTTGCAGGGAAACAACCCACCAGTTTCTGACTTTGATACAGACTTGCAGAGGTCACTGGAATACAGAGGTCACTGGATTTCCCCTTCAAAAAGTTGATCAATTTACCGGTGTCCATTGAACCTGCCACTTCTCGGAGGTCCAAAAAGGGAAACGGAGCCTGTGATGCCCCGTGACAGTTCTGAGCCCTCACTGCCACGCCTGCACGCTGGACTGTGCCAACTTGCCGGCGGCTTCGTTGGCCGAGGCATCGAAGAAGGCCTCGCATGAGACCCCAAATTGAGAAATCGCACACATGGCTCTCTACATGGCCGTGATCCAACTGTAAGTCACAAACTGAAGGAATCCCCAGCAGATCTGCGGTCTGCGGCAGTGAGCTCCTTCTATTTCTGAGCGGTAAGCTCGTTGCTTTTTGTGTGGGGCCATGGTCGTGCTCCCAATATAAAATAGGACACTCACTAGGGCTATCCAAAACCCGGTTAGGAAACAGGTCTTATCATGGCACTGGGTGGATGGGAGGGAGACCCCCAAACTAGCTGGCTTCCTCTGTTTTAAACCAAAAGGCGATCCCCTCAAAACAACCATCCACAATATGGGTGTGCCTTAAAATAGGAAACCCCAAACATGGTGGTTTGACTTGGGTCCCTTTGAAACCGTCAAACAGGGGGCACCCTAAAAAAAGACACACCCATATAAAAATCTACTCCAAGGAACGTGGAGGTGCAAAAAGCAACTTGTCTCTTGGAACGTTGGTGTTTCGCGTTGGTGCGCTTGCACCATGGTTTCTCCAAATGCGGGACCCCCCTAAAAGGGCTGGTTTCTTTCTGGTTTCCCTTTCAAGCATCCCCAACCAACAATATCCTCAAGGTCACAGTGTTCTTTGCGATGGTTATCCATGTCACCCAATGGGGCTCGGTACTGTGGATGGTGCACTAAGCGCTACTTGGATCCTCCAAGTAATCATAGGATCCCAAATAGTGCCAGACTTTGTCCATCCACAGTGCGGCTGAGAGCCTCCAAATTGTCGAGGCTTTGCTAAAGGGAATCCATTGACCCCTTGAGGCTGGGTGAGCAAAATCCTGCTGAGATGGAAACCCTGGGACAAACCGGACAAACCACCTATCAACTGCAAATGCGGGTACTCCGAAAAGCATATGCTTGGCATATGAGTTCCGGTTCTGTTTCATATTTGTCTATCCTGTGTACTGAGACCCCAAAACTGGGCCTGATTCAGCCTGATTTGCTCAAGACAAGTGACCCGCCAAACTTGTAACGGGTCTCCTTTGGTCTACCCTCAAAATCGGCCAGCCGCCCATTCTCCCCGCAAAACTCTCAAAAACTCTCACTTCCTGAGTGGATGGGCAAAAAAGTTTTTGAACTTTGTATAAACCACCAAGATGGTCCAAGCACAACCAGCTCCAAGTCCAGGGACAAAGCGACCGCAGCGCCCAGCCTCATCGGCCCAGCGCAGCTTGGCAAGGGACCGGGCGCTGTTGGCCGGCTCCTGACGCGCGTGATCGCGTGATGTGCGCTCGTCGGGCCCCTGGGAGATAGGGCTTTTGTGGAGGAAACCAAACCTTTGGGCTTTCCCCTGGTTTCGGCTTCCAAGGAACACCGAAGCCGTTTTGGGGGTCCAAATCCCAATTGCGACACATTATCCCTGATACATGTTCAACATGGATCCCCAAGTTCCGTTCTGCGAGGGGGATTTGTGGAGGAAAAACGTGCGAAGCAAAACCGGGGGAACCAAACACCAGCAGCAAAAAAAAGGGCCCAAATGTTGAAGGAGTCAAAGAAATCCAGAACGCAAATCACCTAAACAAATTTCCCTGGCCATTGACTTGGAGAAATGCACGGAAGTTTACTAGAGGGAATCCTCAAGACAGGTGACACTTCTGGAAAGATTGCAGCGGAAGAAATGAGCTGTGAGGCTAATTTGGGTTTCAACCCAAGGCATGGTCTTGCGATTGGCTTCGGGCGATCCCCGGAGAAAAAACAACAAATAACACCGGCGACGCGGCTCACGGACGCTGCACGAGGGCAGAAGCTCGCGCGCAACCCGGTCGCCTAAGCAGGTCGCTAGTTGATTCATGGGGTTCCTCGTGCTCAATCTGCCTGCCATTTTTCTTGAGGCAGTACCGATGGACCTGAGATGGATAGGACAAACCGCTGCAGCGGATTTTTGTCCAACGCTTCCTTCAACTTGCAAGAACGCTTTTGGCCCAAAGAACAGTTCGCAGGCCGCTGACAGTTGATGTTCCAGGTAAGTCCCTTCCACGAGCTCAGGGGAACACCCGGGTTTAGCTTCTCGTTTTTCAGGGATACGTAACGGGAGCCCTTACAGTGTACAAACCCGCAATGGGGGTCACTGGTAAATCATTCTCGCCACATGTGGCTTTGCGACCATAATCCTAAGGATTCCAAATCATCCTGTACTTCAGGTTGCTGTCACAAGTTTGGGCAGATACTCTAATTCCCATCTCGATAGAATCGCTCTGAGCTCGTTTTGCCCCAAGGATCCCCAAGGTGAGCGACATCATGTGCCAAGAATGATCATTCTAGATCATTGTCACAAGTTGGAGACCCCGGCTCATGCTTCCATTACGGTCATCAAAGTTACTCTCTAGATGGTTGTTTAAGGGGAACCCACCCCCAAAAGCCAAGTTTGAGCGCCCTCAAACTTTTCACTTCTCAGACTTCCCGTGGGGAAAAGCGCACGCAGTCGTTTTAGTTGATATGGTCCGATATGGTTGAGTAAACAACCACATCCAACAGAGTTGAACAAGGGGGTGCCACTCGAGGGACTTCACTGAGAGACACAAGGCTTTAACCAACCCTCGTCTGACGCCTCGACGCCTCGACCGGTTCCCTGCATTCCAAACATCGCCAAACCGGCTTCAACCTTCCGCAGTGGCCAGAACCTGAGGCTCACCCATCAACCTGGGATTCGGAAATAGCATCAGGCTCATAAGAAGAAGCATCTTGCCTCGACCTTCTGGTTGCTCCCATCATAAACTCGTCTCTAACTGGGGGAACCCCTTCCAAAAAGATCACCTTCTTTATGGATCCCCTTTCAAGCAACCACTGCCAACTCCAGACACCAAACCGCAAGCGCCTGGGGCCCAGAGTTCGGCAGCAGCGTGTTGGCCGAAGAGGCCGCTGAGGCCAAAAACGGCGCAGCACCCAACCTCAAGCGCGTCTGGGAGGTGACTTAAACTGGACGGCCTGAAAACCCATGGCTCCAAGACCTTGCTGGGTTTGTCTTAGGGAACCCCAAACAGGTGGGATTCCTTTTGGTTTCCCTTTCAAATCACCCCAAAAGGGAACCACAAAAACCAACCCAAAGGACGTTAGTTTACCTTTGAGCCTTACTATTCACATCGAACCGGGTTCTCAAAGTGGATTTCGGACCCTTCTCGGAAGTTCCCAACATAGCTTCGGTAGTCGTTCTGGTTTCCCTTCAAAAACCAAAAACGTGTACCAACTCACAAAAGACAGAGAATCTTTGGTTGAAGACACTACTACAAAAAGCTATCCTCTAAGTGGTACAGAGAAAGCCCCAGTTTGAGCAACACCCGAGACTTTGGGCGCTTCTCCAGCCGTCTGTCGGGGCCCATGCCCAGGCGTCGCGGAGTCTTGCACCAGGTTGGCCGAGTTCTGTGGATCCGGCGAGCCTCGCACGGGAGGATTGCGATTGATCTGCAGCCTATCGGCGGGGGTTCTGAGAAATGGGATAAAGCTGAGAAAAAAAAAAAAAAACAAAAACATAGAAACCACGCATCTCCTATGGTTTCCTTTATGCATCCCCTTCCGGTTCATTCCCAACACCCGGAATGGTCGTTTCCTGAGCAAGCAAGACAAACGCCCGTACAGCGCCCTTGAAAGAATCAAGGATGCACATCAACACATCAGCACATCCCCGCCCCCCCTCATGCTCCCCGCTGCGTTTCAGGGTTGCCCATGCGCCACGGGTCCAACACGCCATCTTGACATTTGTAAATTTGCCAAGGCAAACTGTAAGCATGACCTGTAAAAGGCTACCCTCAAACAAAAAAACACACACACCCAGCACAGCCCTCATTCCAAGATGCTTGTTCTCGCATGCCCAGCAGCAACTGGGGCGATTGTGGTCAGCCATTGAACAGTGGATAGGGAGGCACAATTTGGGCCTAGACAAAACACCCCAGCTGAAACACGCACAATCAAGGGTCCCCCACTCAAACTCATATCCAGTTTCACCAAATTCACTCAGCCAGTTTTTAGGCTAATGGGGATGTGCCACGCAAACGCATGCCTCCAGAATGGGCATAAGTATTAAAGCTGATCAATGCTGGCGTATGAGGATTTATAGGGGGACCAGTCCCCGGCGAATGAATCCATTGCATCCAATCTGGTTCTTTGGACCTCAAGTCTTGAGCCAAGCTCAGCTCCCTGTAGGGCGCGTCCCGAAGGGGCATTTTGGTTTGGCTCTGATTGGAGGCTTACCCTTTCGAAGTTAAACGGACCTTCAGGAAGGTCCAAGGCCTTGTCGCTTGTTGGCTTGAAGATCCCAGTTCCTGATGGGTTGAAAGCAAGCCACGAGTTTGCTTTGGGGTTCCTGTTTCCTTCGAGTCAGCCAGATCTCGATGGGTACTTCGGGAGTGAACCCATGGGTTTTCGCACTTGTGGCTTGACAAGAGAACCGCCCCCCATGCGCTTCACCTTCTTGAGTGGACCGTCAACTTTGTACCCGGTGAATTAGACGTCCCTCCGAACGTATGGTTTGCTATGAAGGCCATCACGGTCGCAACGAGGCGCCGTTCATCTGCCCAAGCCATCTCTCGGACTCTTTCAGCCAGGGTTGCTGCCATTTGACATCGATCGTAAGGGAGATCCTTGGAAGAAAACAAAAGGATTGCTCAGCTCATAACTTCTGATTCTAGTTTATATATGGTCCCGTGTTCCGTGTTGCTACCCCCCAGGGGGGGGGGTACTTGTCTGACCCAGGGGGTGGGCTGGATATAGTCTACCCTGAAATGCAAAGGAGCTTTGAAGGAGACCGCCGTTATGGTTTGGTCATCCCTTTAGAGCAACCCTGAAACCCCCTAGGGCTCCGCCTGTCTGGCACACGGCAGCCGCAATCTCCCCCATGAGCCTGGCAGAGAAAAGCCGTCCGTTGCGAATCCGGGCTGTCGATTTTCCGATCTGGCAAAAGTGCACTACTTGTGGCTTAAACTCGAAATCCTAACCACTCAACCAACAAATGGCTGGGAAACCACCAAGGCTAATAAGAACCCTGTTTACAGCGATTGACCCTTTGTGAGGTGGGATGTGGCATCGGTACCAAGAAAAATGGACAATGGAACTCACCCCCCAAGGAACCCAGGCTTCTGGACCTCCCATTGCTCGGCCGCGTGGCTCGTTTGCAGGTCCTGGGGCGAGGAATCTTGCTCCAACAAACACCCACCCTCAGCCCCCGTTGGGACCCAAATTTCACCAGGACCTTGAGGGTGGTGTGTTAAATGGACCAAAGATCACGTTTTTCCTTCACCTGAAAGAAACAAGGGAAAGGAAACCTGTTCATATCCTTAGCTCGCACACACATTTGCTCACCCCTGCGCTTCTTTCACTCGCGAGCCGGCCAAGTGTCTAGAATTTCAGCCGTCAGAATGTCGAAGGCCTTCCGCTCACACATTTGATGCTCGAACGGTCCCCTCCTTCCAATCCTGGAAGACTACATTCCTTTTGGTGCGTTCCCATATCCACTTCCATGTTTGTTGGAAAAAGGGTACGTTTAAACAACACCAGATGACCTGTGATAATCTGATCCTTTTCTTGTTCGGGCCTGACATCACACCCAACGATTGTATTTGGAGCAAGGTGTCATATTGCTCGGCGTGAGGTCCACGAAGACGGTTGACCCACGTGAGCCAAGGTCAAAACTACTTGCTTCATCCAGACACCAAGAGGACATGGGAAAATTCGTGAGGCCCCGCTGGTTTCGTGAAAATATTGTGAGTTCCCCCATGTCCCTGCCACACGCACTAGGCTGGCGATTTTGACTGAACCTCATGTGCCAAAAAACCGGATACCAAGCAAGGAACCTTCACCGGGGTCGCAACCCGTGATTGGGTTGAGCTATGTTGCTGTCTGAATGCTTCCCAGTTTGTTCTTAGGAAGTTGGGGGTGGGTTTGACAACTTGACAAAAAGGGAAACCACTACCATCTGGCATGAGAAACCCCAGTCCAACTCAAATGAAACCAACGAACACATGTCTTCGGACAGGGGTCCTAAAACCCCTCGCGACATTACCGAAAAGCAAGTCCAAGAAACCCAAGTGTGACCCGAAACCCACGACCGCGCCTTTCACCCGGAGAGCCGAGCACAGCTGACGCCCGTGCGGTGTTCGACCTGCTGGGGGAAGTTTTGCCGAAGAGGGCTTGATGATAGCCACACCTCTTCTCTCATGACGTAGTTTTGGGATTTTAGAGGCCCCGTTCCAATTAGTTCGCACTCTGCAGATATAATCGGCAACCCAGGAGCGCCCCCCACACAAGAAGATATTCCCGCAAACGTGGACCGTGGGTCGGGGTCAATCGGGACTGGGAATACTCAGATGATAAGTTGGAGGCCTTGTGGGGAATTGCTGTGCTTGGCCCCCCTTTTTGTCGGTACTAGAAGGGAGTCAGAAGGGAAACCAACAATTTCGGTCTTAAGAAGCACCAACACCTATGTGAATCTTAATAATTGACCCGGATCCGCAGGCGCGACAAATTGCTTCAAGGTCTGGCAGCACGTTTTGTCCAGATGTCGGGCGGTCCGGCGGTTGCCTTTTGAGCGTGTCTGCAAGGTAAAGCCCGGGCCCTGGTGGACGGTAGAAACCTGTTGAAGGCAAAACTTGAAAACTCCTAACTCTAAAGACTTGCAATGCGGACTCCGGCGACGGCTCAAGCTGGAGAGACACTGCGTCAGAGACCGGGTCAGGCAAGGCACGAGATTTTGGTGCCTAAAGCCAAGTGCGCACGTCACGCTGCCTCAAGCCAAGAACGAGCTCCCGCCACGCCAGAGCCTGCCGGTTGGCCGGTTGGTGCTGCTTTGCAAATGGAGTCTGCGGTCTGAGCCATGATGCGGCGCTCAAAGTATGCCACTGCCAGGCTGCGGCCTCCGTGCAGGCGTGGACAAGGCGACGATGGACACTGCCTCAAGCCCTGAGGCCTCGGGCTGTGCAGCTGTCAGGGGACTTAAAGTTGATTGAAATCCGTTTTGTCGCGTTTTTAAAGGAACACGGATACAGGAACACGTGATAACCCCCTACCATCTTTGACATGTAGTTTGAAATAAGATGTCTAATAAATTTTTGATTGAAATCCGGTTCAAAAAGGACATGTTATCTTCTGATCTGATTTAAATAGTAATTCTACAATAATTATGCCGTTATTACATCTATTTTAACTCTAATTAACATATTGTCCAGATCCTCCTGGGAAAGGAAATCACAAGTGGTCCCCTAGTTGAAATCCGTTCAAACAAGGAATCCTCACAAACATTCCATTAATCTTCCAGTTGAAGCTAGACATTCCACTGGAATTCCGTCCTTTTTCAATCGATCTCAAATTCTCATTAAACATGAAAAGCACACCTCCTGAATTGCCGTGCTCCAACTGAAAGGAGCCGTCCACTAAGTGGAAAGGATCAGTATTGTTGAAGCAGAGTATTCAGCTGATTGACACCAAAGTGAATGCTGTATTTTTCAAGCAGTTGCTAGATGGGTCAAATCAGGATGGTGAGGAAGCAAACCAGCCAAATGATGTAGAGCGAACTTGACATGCGAGCGTCATTACAATATTACAATTTGCCTTGTAGACACCCAACCTCCCAGGAGGTATACTCTCCAAAAAAAGCAACACGGAAGCAACCTGGGGGTCTGGGACCACGATTTTCGGTGGATGTCACTCAAAAAAGGAAACAACACCAACTGGAGGTCTAGGTTGCTAGGTGCGGGTTGCAACCGAGGGGTGTTACCTTTGGGCCCCCAGCGGGTGCTGTGGATCGAGCTGCCGCAGCCTCCTCGCTGAAGCCCCACGGCTGAAGGAGAACCAAACTCAGCTTCACCCTCAGCTAGTGTCTCAGACACCAGCTACAGGACATTTAACAGGACACCTATGGTTTTGATGGATATTTGGCTGGCTTCCTGAAATGAATCCCGGCTTCCATGATAGCGGTTTGCCTTGGCGGTTTGGACATTTGCCCTCAAGAAGTAGGGTTCAAATCCCCAAATCCCAAAGGGCAACCTGATACTGGTCTGAGGGAATATCGAAGGAACAACTGGATAGAACATCTGACTTTACTTATACATTTCCCATAAAATCCAGGGGCACCTTGAAAACAAAAAGGACGTCCCAAGCTACCAAACGGAAACTAAGCGGTACGCAACCACTCTACAGCCACACAAAGGGATTGTCCCCTGACATGGAATTTTGCTGAAGCCCCGCGAGTTCCTAACGGTATTTTGGTGAGTGTGCCCCATGTCATCCCCTTTGCTACCGTAGATAACGGCAAATATTGACCGTTCAAATACTCTCAATGTACACCAAACACCACTCAAGTGGTAGTGGACCCAAGCGCCAAGAGAGATGTTTTGAGGTCCGACAACATCACCACCAGAACCTCAAAGTGGACCCCAAACTGCGATGGTCATATAGACATCGCAGTTGCCAAAGGGTTGCATTTCGAAATGCAACAGCGGCTGGATTTCCGAGGTTGATCAATTTACCCGTGGTTTCCATTGAACGGATCGCAGGTTCCAAAAAGGGAAACGGCTCGGACAATTTGTGCAAGGTGCTCTCTTCTAATTTGGCCAATGGGTTGCTGCACTCTGCCACTGGATCCTTTTCAACTCGCCCCCGCCGCCCAACAACCCAACACACACAAAAAAACAGCAACAAAACCCACCACTGGGGTTTGGAACAAATGCCAATCTCCCTAGCTCAGGACAATCCAGACATGGGTGGCTGGGTTTTTCGAGGCTACCCCATGTTTTGGTTTTGAAAGGGAAGGCAAGGAAGACCGTTGCTCGCGCCAGTTCGGGGCTCCGAGACCGATTCCAGGCTTCGGCGGTCAGTCCTGGAGGCACACGCAGAGAGTGTCTCCAGCATTGGCACCTGCGCCGCCACTTCCCATTGTCTTGAGGTGAAGGGCATCCATTCTCTGGGTTTTAAGGGGAAACAGCCACAGCGCAACCCGCTCTTCAGCCATTTCGACAAGAGTAATTACAGGCAAGTTCCCATGAGTCGACACGCCTTTTTGGGCGGCGCAAAAGCCGAGGCGTCGCCTCTTTTGCCATCAGCACCGTCAAGCACCGCGCGAGGATGGACACGTCTTGGGGCGTCGGCTCTGCACTCCTGCGATGCGATCCGAGTTTTTCCCCCATACACCCCGCACATGGGTGTGTCTCAAAAAAGGGGGGGTGACCCTTCTTTGGATCGCCCACATGGGAAAACGGGTGGGGGCAATCTTTGGTTGAGATTTCTGGGTGCAATTTGGAGTGTTGGCCCTGGCTTCACAGAAACCAATCGACGACTTTTTTCCGCCGCTTTGAGGAGCCCCCCCCCCCAACTCTGGCACATGTTTTCATTGTACTATACACTGTTAAACCCAAGAGCCCTGAAAAGTGAGGTTGTGGGGTTTATCTCAAGGGACCCCTGTCGGAGGTTAGCTTTCAGATTCTTGGAAGAGTTCTGGATCCTAAAAGCAAGCTGGGTCATTTTGAGTGTGCCCCACAAAGTGGAACCCTTCACCGAGGAAAAACAAGCACCTAAATATCCACCGCCCCACTTTTCGTGGGATTCCGTTCCAACGCGACCGCTCTGATGGACCTGGCAGGGCCTGCCCCAAAACCCGGTTGCTCTGTCGGCCTTGGGTTAGAACGTTGTCTGACGGGAAACCACAGGAAGCCGAAATCGGGCCGATAATCATTTAGGCAACCCTGTTCATCAACCACTTCAGCAGATCAAATTAAAACTTTGATTCTCGTGGGTTTTGACCAACTTCTTTAGAACAGCTGGTTTCAATCAGAGGTCGACATGTGGGTATGGTATGTGTCACTATAGGGGACCCCACGATTGTCTTTTGCTTTTGTCTTCCCTTCTGTCGACATAATCATGAAGGTTAGTCTTGATATTGGGGAACACAAGTTCTTCGACTTGCGTTTTGGTTTGCCCGAACCAAAACGGGTTCCAACTAAACAACACACACACACACACATCTAGAACCAATCTAAACCAGTGCCATCTATTCACCAAACCAACCTAAGGACACCTACTTCTATTTCCTCAAGCGCCCCGGGAAAAACCAACAACAACAACAACAACAAACAAACAAACAATTCCAGCAGTGAATTATTCCATTTGAAACCAACAGGGGAAAATATAACATATTCTCGAGCAAATGGACGCCTACAAAACTTGTGCGCTTCCGGCAAAATCCGCACAGCTTCTTCCGGCCGACGGATCGGTCGCGGTCGCCTCCGCTTCGTCTCTGCCGCGGCAGCCTCCGCCGAAGCCGCGCCGCAGGCGGACGACGTGGCGGGCGCCCGCAGGGTGTTGGAGAGCGCCTAGAGTCGTTCCAGTGCGAAGCGTATGGCTCAAAGCGAGCCAAACCCAGAGACATTCAGATGCTTCTTGTTTGTTGCTTTGCTGGCCTGGGCAGATTTGCATCCGTTTAATGAAGAACACACCACCATACTGGTGAGAAAAGCAACTTTGTGCTTTTTTGCCATGGCAGATGTCCAAATGAATCACACACCACCAAACTGTTAAGAATATCAGTTTTAAGTCCTTGCCGTGACAGATTTGCATCCTTCTAATGAACCTGCTTTTGTTTATGCGACCACGGTTCAAACCACCTTCGACCAAGCATTTTGGAGGTCAACACCTTCTTCAAGGCCGTTAAGACAATGCCCCGCTTAGAAACCAAAAGCAACTTGGTTTAAACAACCCGCTTTTATTCTTACATGCAAGTGCCTTTAAACATATCTTGGCACCGGGGGGAACTTGATCGATGGTTCAACTAACTGGTGATCACTCTACCAAGACTCCTAGGGTTGTCAAGGGCCCCCCAAGAGGGGCATTTAAAGCTTGAGAATAGGTCGAACACAACGCATCCCCGATTCCTCTAATTCGCTCTACCTGACAAACCGGTTCAACTCCCGCCCCCAATCCCAGGACCTGATAGCGACTCATGGGGTCTATGAAGGGCAAATAGGGCTCCTTTTGGGTCCCATTTCCACAATTCGCCTCGTTGCGGGGTCCGGACAACCAGATTGACCAGATGAAAGACGGGTCACATGAAGACGGGTCGGGTCATTCCAATGGTTCTACTTTACCATATTTCTTATTAAACAAAAAAAAAAAACAACGCCGAGGACATCGCAGAATGTGGCAACCTCTGCTGTTTTCTTTGCCACATCCGCACATTTTAGAATTCCACCTGACTTATTTTTTAATCTCCCAGCGGCCCGCACGTCGGTGGAATCGCACGCAGGAAATAAAAGCATCTCAGCCAGGGTTCCACTTGGGTTGACGTTGGGTTAGCCCCTGGTTCTTGTAAAGGGTAAACGGGAAACTGCCCTTTGCCACCAAACCCCCGGGGCCCCAAACCAATTATTTGACTTCCATACAAATAGGCTGCAACCCAGGCGGAGAATGAACCACTCCTGGGTTTCTGCCTCTACCCTGGGGTAGTCAAAAAGTAGAACTCTGATCTCGTCTGGCTTCCCCGCCTGAGTATCTCCGGAGACCAGCTTCACAGCTGCCTCGCACTCAAAAGTCAGAGGCCCCGATCCAGTCATGTGGATGGACACCAAATCCCTGCCGATCGGAACCCCAATTAGGTGGGTTTTGCCATCCGTGGGGTTTCCTCCATCTCAGCTGGTGCGACATGGCTCTGCGCGAATCAGCTCACGAGTTGAGTCGGACTCGACTGGAGAAAGGGGATCTCACTCCAGTTCACCAAATGGAGTCAGCAATCAGGTCGCGGACCTTCCTGGGCTCTGAATTGGCGCAAGCTGGGACGTGAACAGAGGGCCAGGGAAAAAACAGGAGCGACATGTATGGTTGCTTCCTTCATTTCTGATGACGTCTCTTCGTTGGTTGTGCTAAAGGGAAACCAAGGGACATCTTTTACGGGAGGTTGTGGTGAGCACCCAAGTTGGTCAACCTTGTGGTATAAACAGAAAGTACCCGAAACCAAAACGCTACGTTGGGGATTCCACTCCCAGTATCTTCACGCAACACTGTACTTTGCCAACCTGATTTCGGAACTTTCAGTGACCTGCATCATGCCTGAGCTCATTTTATCCACGACTGGTGACCTCCTTGTACGATAATTGTTTCAGAGGTTCAATGATCCCTTGTTAAATTCTGGTGTAATTTGTCAAACAACCAGGCCAAACTACCTTCGCTCTCGCCCAACCACTGATCGCTTCCGGTCTATTTTAGCGAACCTTGCAATGTAAAATCATCACACAACTGGGCTGTTCTCAAATCCCCTGCTAAAAACATAACTTTTTTAGTGGGTTAAATGGAAGCCCACGAAACCCTACAACGAGAAGAAGGATCCCAGTAAAAGTCTATGGCCAGAAAGTGAGACAATGGGACACAGGCTCCATTTTTGACTAAACAGGTGTTTCCCCCTTCGGGCAATTAACCACTGGTTGAAAGTCTAAGGGAACCCGGGATGAATACCCCTGCCTATTTTTTTGGGGGCACCCTCGGACCCCCCCCCTCCAAAAGTGATGAATCCCCACTGAACGCGGGCGCCCCTCTAATTACTAATCAACCAGGGGCCAAAAGTCATGAATCCCCACTGAAACTAATCAACCAGGGGGTAGTCCATGGAACTTTGATGGGGACCGACCGCCAAACCCCGCCTCTGACGCAGTTGCCGAGAGCAAGGGCTGGTGCTGCGCAGCCAGGGCTGCAGGCCTTTCGCTCCCGGGGCAAAAAAAAGAGCTCCGAGTTGGCATCCGGAAATAGAGGTTTGAAACAGGGGCTATTCATAGTGGAGCCTCGGTTTAACAGGGGTTTAACAAATGGCTTTGCTGGAGATTTAAAGAGGTTCAGCAGGGATCGAATGGGTTTGAGGGTTCCTTCCAGGATTCCATTTTGACCTCCTGCGATCTTTAGCGTCAACATTGTTTTTCGAGATCCATCATTGCCAAATGTTACCACCCGACTTCAAGACAAGATGGTCAAACACATTTGCGAAAGGTGAGCCCGTTATTGCCCTCTGACCCACCTGTCCGGGCCTCATGTGGGTGTCTCTCTTCCCATTCTTTGGTGGCTTTAAAGGGCAACCAAAAGGAACAGCGTTGGGCGATTTCGGGTACCCTGAAAAACACAGCCGGATTTGGGTGTGGGTTTTGTTGAGGGAAACCACTCGTCTTCGGATGGCTTTGCCGGGCCCAAATCTGAAAATTACTCGCTCCGATTGCTTTCGGCACGCCTCCAGGCGCTATTGGAGAGGTCCCGGGCGCAGTGCTCGCCCAACTTTGCCAATGCCTAGGAGCAAACCTCACCCAACCCCGAAATGGGCGTATCTTTCTTTGAGGGCACCCTTGTTTTGGTGGGTTTGGAGGAAAAGACCAAAGCAACACCAAATTTCCAAAACGACGGGGGGGGGGCCGATTCGGGGGGGGGCGGGCCGATTTGGGTGTGGTTTGTATTGGTGCGACATGGACCTTAGGAAGCCAACCGCCTCCAAACGATCTGTTAAGTTTTTGTTCGACAGCTCTCAAAGCAAAGCACATTAGTTGATTCTCCGTATTTGACTTCAGGTACCGCCAGCGGCGACTACTTCAGGCTACTTCAGGCGCAGCTAAGTGCTGCCTGTGCATTGAACCCAATTTCGGCCCTTAGGCAAATGGTCCGAGATGCCGAAGCCCACCTTCTGTACTCAGAAACTTGCCTTCTGACTTTCGGAAAAAGCAACTCCGCCTGGGAACAAACACATACGTTGAGACTCCGGCCCCAAAACCCCAACCACGACGAAACCCAGTTGCCCTACATGGCAAACCATGGTTAGTTCGCCTTTTGGGACATTCTCCAAACATGGAAAAAACCAAACCGTTTTGGAAGAATCGAAAAACCCTGTGACCTTGAGACCCCAAGCTCACCTCTGGACACGAGCGTGTCTTTTTTTGAATGTATCCCCCTTCTTGGTTCGTTTTAATGGGACACCAAAAGGGACACCACCATTTTGTGGGTCCAACCTTTAAACAGACACGCCCCAATCTTTTAACTAGGCAATGGTGCTTCCCCAAATTTTCTCCTGGTTTGGCAGTGGGGTTCCCTTGCAAAAGACCAGCCACCCACATAGGCCCCCCTTCTAAAATGGACCCTTAACTTTTCCCACTTGAGTGTACAAGGGGTATGTAAGGGGACGAATTTGCCCCTTTTTACCTACCGCAAGAACCCGAAGAAGTACAAGGGACATGGTTTTGTTTGAGAGTCCCCTCATTCTTTAGGCACTAGTAGGCTACTTTCTTGTCCAATATTAAACGTTGGAAGGAGAGCAAACATATAAATTTTAGCAGTTAAGTAGGGTTTTCAACCACTCAACCACAATATGTTTCCCAACAACAACCATGTAAGGGCCCGCTAGATTTCGCCCAGGGCAAAAGTCGCCCGCCGGGCCGCCGCGTCGGCGGCTGCGCCCACCAGCGCCGAGCCCACGAGCAACAGCCGGCCTCCGAGCGGCTTCGAAGGTGCGAGCCACGGATCATGCCTCTTCAGTGACTAAAGACTCGAAGTAGCCGGGTCGGTCCGACAGCTGACTCGTGCTTCCAGGCCGGCGACTTTAGATACCGGGGGTCTGTTGCGGTGGATAAACCTACTGCACTAGGTCCTCCAGTAGAGAGGTTAGAATACGGGTACTTTTTTTTTCGTTTTTTTTTTTCTTCCTTTTTTTTTTCTCCTAATTCTCGGTCGTCTATTTTAGTAGGGGAACCCTCCCCCAAAAAAAAGGGCAAAAGGGCACTACTGGGGGGGGGACCTAGGTGAGTTTTGACCCTCCCACCCGTTTCACATGAAACCTGACCTTCGGGACCCGGTTCCTTCAAAAGACACCGTGACCACTTATTTTCGGGGACATTTTTCTAAAGAAAACAAATACTGAGACTGGATTTCGCAATTGAATTTCTATGAAACCTGACATCATCCGAGGGCCACCAACTTTTGTGGTTCCCGAAGGATGTCCTTCCGACTTCCAAGGCCTGAAACTGCTTGACCTCCATTTTTAGCCCGGAAAAGCTCAAGTCTCAAGGGAAGCAACTACGTGTCTGTCCCCGGAGGCCTTCGTGCACCAACCATTCCCTTGATCTGGGGGTAACTCAAAATATGGGGTATCTTATATACACACATGGATGCGAATTTTGAGTGGGGACACTTCGGCGGACACCATTTATGGGGATTTACGTCCACCTATCATGTTGGGAGGGGGTGCCCTTTCAACATTCATAGACATATGGTTTAGGCGCATACAGGGGTTCAGGAGTATTTCCAAGCGGGGGTGCCTCAAATGACCCCCGGCCGCTCTCCCATCTCTAAGCCGGTATGGGACGTTGGGACCATATCGAAGGAGAGCTTTGTTGATTCACCGCTGGCACTGTCAAATACACTGGGGAACGGGGAAACGCCTGTCCTACTCTCCCACATGGACCTACTTGCAAGTTAAGTGGCACATTAAGAATTGACAGAATGCCAAGACCACATTGTGGGATCAAATAACATGCGACCAGAAAGCAGTCCCGTCTATGAAAACAAACACGATTTTGCCATTCTCTGGGGGCTACATGTGCACGTCAATCTGCAGACTGTGTCGCAAAGGAGCCGATGCTGAGATAAGCTAACCCGAAAGCGGGCCTAGAGTTTACTCCTCCAAACCAAACCCCCAGGAGAACATTGGGTAAGCACCACCGCCAAGTTAACAGACATGGGCGTGTCCCTTTTTGAGGGACCCGCCCTTTCAAATAGCTGGTTTGCTGTTTCCCTTTCAAGCCAACCAAAAAGGGGTACCCTCAAGAAATGACACAGCCATATTGCATCACCACACATGACACACCTAGACACCGCACGCAATGAAACCGCATCTGGAGTCTGCGAGCCAGGCCGGTCGCCCAAATGCTGTTCACCAACTCCTGCGATCGGCTTGGTTTTCTGCATCTGGGCTATCATGAAACTGGGCTGTCCGTTTTCAGATCCCCCGCTAAAAGTGAATAACCTTTAGTGGGTTAAATGGAAATCCCCACTAAACACTAAGAGGCTAAAAGCTACGGGGGTGGATAGGAGCCACCAAGGAAAATGAGGGGTCCTTGTGAAGCCTTGAGGTCGCAAGCAGAAAGCCTTGCGTCGCTACAACTTGCCCGGAATCGCCCAAAAAAAAGCCCTTAGAGAGAGGCCGAAGAGGAATACTCAAGTCGCCGGCAGTGAACTTTCAGCGGCGCCGTCATTCTAAGTTTGAGGATACGATCCGAATTCCACCCTTGGGACTTCAAAAAAAGCCTTCCAGGTGCCCGAATCTTCCAGTCCCATAGACTGAACAAGAAAAATGCGGAAGGGACGGTGGAAAGTCCCGTGGGCCAAGGCTCCCGTTGCCTAAAACGGGTGGATTCCATGGCAACGTGGACAGGGTAACTCCAAGTGACAGGGTTGCATGCGACCAGGAAGAAACTCATCCGAAACTTAGGGAAAGGGCAAACATCAAGCCATCTTAGTCAAAATACTGTCCAGCATCTGCAAAGAAACATCACAATCAGCAATCCTTTCCTGTAAAAACATGCTCCTGTAGCCTCTCGGAGATTTTGACGACACATTTCGCTTGCTGCGGCACGAGCTGCAAGCGCAGTCTTTTACCACAAGGGTAAGCGCCAAAAAGACACGTTGGAACAGCCGCCTCCCAAGCTGTCGTCAGTTTGGCAATTCGCCCCAACTTGATGTTGTACATGAGGGGGTCAGTCATTTCAGGCAATCCCTGTAGTCCACGGGGGTACCGATTGAGTTGATCGCCGTGTAGCTCAACCCGTCTCGTCCACGAGGAGCGAATGAAACGCCAACGGGTGACAGCGCCCCGGAGTTGCGTAGGAGCGGCTCTCACGGCCTTCCTAATGACGATCCTTGGTGAACCCGAAGAAAAAAGCATGGTCGCAGTTGACCCCTCTACAAGAAAGCTCAACACTTTTTGTGAGCCCAACGGAACATCCACTTCCCAAACAAAGTCACGATCCAACCACCTAGCCGTAAGAATCGGTGATTGCCGAAAAGTTCTGGGGTGACTTCGCTTTTTTTTTCTTTATGGGTAGTTTCCTCCACGCACCCAAAGAACAGGTGCTTTGACCCTGGCTCACAGGCCGCTTTACTCCGAAGCGGCCTGTTACAGACCGCGACGGGTTTCAGAGGTGATGTTGGGCCCGGCGGCGTGTACTCCTACTTAACGATCTACGGGTGGCTCGTCTACCGTAGTTGGTACCCGTTTTGGGGTTGGTTGAAAGGGAAAACACAAGGACAACTCCAAGCCACTTTGGGGGTCCAGGACAAAAAGACACACCCCTATCATGTTTCCATCAGGGTTGTAGCTACTGGCAGAAACATAACAGGGCGGATATCCGCAGCTATTTTTTTGCGACTGTCCCTACTGACCTTGATCTGCTCAGGTTTGATTGCTCATTTGCCACGTCCTGTGTCGGCCATCGGTGTATCCGCCTCATTGCCTCCCGTGATATAGCGGTCAAAAGCCTCGGTGGGAAAGACCACTGCCCAACTCCGGAAGTGACTGGCGCCAGCGAATGTTTTGCCTTCCACTGACCAATGGACAGAAGATCACAACAATAAGGAAATTCCAGGGGTCACCCCTCTCGCCGATTTCCATTTTACGGGGTGGGGATGACAGAAGACTTTGGAGAGGTCAAGCATTGATGAACCATCTGCCAACTCCTTGGTGCCACAGAAGTGCCGCCAACCCCCCCCCCCCCCGCCAATTTCCGACCGCCTTTCGCCGGTTCATCTCCGAATGGGTGGAATCGCTCGCTACCGAAATCCGAGGGGCCCCTCTGAGTCGTGTGAGCCGACTGGAAATATCTAATTCTTGGTTGACGCTGGAAGGGAGCATTTCTTTGCCTTTTCGCAGTTCAGTGGTTGGATTTCAACCACTAAACCACATTAAGCAAAAATGTAAAATGTTTCCCAACAACAACCATCTGATGGGGAAACACAAGAACCACCACAACCCATGTGAGATAAGAATCTTCCGGAGTCTTTAAGACTTCAACACCAAAAGCATCGACAGCATATGGTGACTCCACACAACTCCTTTGCACGCTTGAGTGAATTTGGACAAGTGCCAAGGTTTGGCCAAGGGTTCAAATTCAAGTGACTAAAGTTCAAGACCTCAATTGTAGGCCGATCCACCAGCTTCTTCTTTGAGTTCCCTACACCTCTTTTGGCCAACCGACCTATATTCCAATGGAACTTGGTGGGGGCTTCCCCTAAATGACAGCTTTCGTCTCCCAAGCCCTTCCAGTTCCATAAGGGTGTCATTTTTCTTCGGGGGGGGACCCCCCAAAAATAAGTAAATAAAAGAAACAAACCAACAAAAACACAAACACTGGCTTCGGTTTTCCTTTGGGTTTCCTTTCAGTCACACACCAGCAACAGCTGTTTTAGGGGCCTCATTCCCTACTGTAGATCAAGTGTCTCCACAAGTTGGTCCAACATCAGAAAATCGCTCATTCTGTGACACTCTTCTTCCACTCAAGCTCACATTTTCCGGGGTACCAAAAAAACGCCAAGCCCTTAAACATCGACATCGCCCTTTTGGTCTCTCTCTCTCTACACCTGGCTGAGCTCGCTGACGGCAGCTGTACCAGCCGCACTGCGGCCTCGGATCAAAGGTTCGGGCGGACCTTTTTCCGGCGTCGGTGCCGATTTTTTTTTGGGGGGTCGAAAACCTTTTTTTTGGCGAAGCCGTGCCCATGTTTTTTGGGGGGGGAGGGGGAGGGGGGAAGGGGGGGAGTTGGGCGTTGTGAGTTGGACATCAAGAGGGAAAACCGGTGGGCCTTCTTGGAAGGTCACCCTAAAGACCCCACATGGTGAAACCAGGGGTTAAACCCAGCTCCGATTTTTTCGTCGCTTTTCGTCCGGCGGTTTGGGCTTTTCCGTCTCGTCGCCACGGGTTGGACGTGGGATTGAGGCAACTCGGATGAGCCGCAAGTCCCCCCGGGCTTGGTTGACGTTGGAAGGGGAACAACAATTTAATTTTTTGCAGCTCAGTGGTTGGATTTCAACCACTCAACCACAATAAGCAAAAATGTAAAATGTTTCCCAACCACAACCTGGCCCCCCCCCCCCCCACTGGGATCCTTGTGCTGGGCTCACCGATGGTCCGGAAAATCCTTGTGTTGACCTCATGGCCTTGGGATTCAACAGGCAAACGACGCGGGGCTGGAAAAATGGATATGATCTTCTCCAGATTTTGTTCTTGTTGTGGTATGCAAGCGTCATGGCCATGTCCAAGCTCCAAATTTTGACCCATACCCACTAGTTCCAGTAGGTTAGAATCAGGGTACCAACTTTTTGCTGTAGTCTATTTTAGCAGGGGAACCTACAACCCCAACCATAAAAAGCGACGGTCAAAGTCGGCACCTGGCTGGGGAAACGGACCTCGCCCATCCTTCAGCCCAAGGCGCAAAGGCCCAGCAGCTGTTGGCCAGGCCCTGCGGCCCCAAGCGCCTCACTTGCTGCAGCGCCTGGCGATGCAGCCGACGGCGGACTGGACGAAAAACCGGGTTGCATGGAACAGATGTTGAGACTGCGGGCTGCAAGGGGGTCCAAGGCTGACTGGGCAAAAAGCGGGTTGCATGGAATCATCCAGTGTGATGTAATTTGTGATTTCAGGTGATCTGAAGATGTTGTCGGCAATCAAACTGGCGGCTTTGTCCAATGGGGCTACGGAGCGTTGACCAAACCCCTGCCTTAAAGCCGGGAATGCGCGCACAAATCCTTCAGGCCTTGCTTGGTAGCACGAAACACTGAAACCGGACACGGCAGCACTGGTGGGCACAGGAAAGCCCAAACGGGGTTTTATCAATCTTGCTGGTGCTGAATAGGGAATGACCCGGGATTTTGGGAATGAAGCGGAAGGGGATTCTCCTGAAAGAAAGCCATAGGAAATGATTCATAGGGGTCATTCCTTCATTCCCCGCTCAGAACCAGCAAGCAAAAACCTTCGCCTCCGGGCTTGCATCCCCCCAATTCAGGATTCCTTCAATATGGGTATGGGTCAAAATTAAGCCACCAAACCGCAGGCTTCCGCCCTTGTTTCCACTGGGTTCAATTTTTGGGGTTCCCCTCCGACAAAAACAAACCCAGTTCAGTATGGCTCCCTTTACCCAAGGCCCAAACGAGTTTGATATAAGGCAAACCCGTGCTCTTGCACCTCAAGACCGAAGAAACGCAGTGCTTCCGTGACCAAGCGAATCTTGCTTTATTGCGAGAGCAAGTCTTCGATTGTGATATTACATAATTGGCAGCAGAGATCCATGTGGCCATGGGTCAAAAGCCCGTACCCCCAGTGAACAGCCCAATCCCCACTAGAATAGACTAAAATGGGTGGTGCACCTACCCCAAATGGTACCATTGGTTTTGACCCACAGCCATCTCTGTCCGCAAATGGTCCACAAGAAAGGTCATTGACTTAGAACCCCTCCTCGCTTGAGCACAACTGCGGGAACTGTATGCTGCGCAATCTCGCAGGGCGAAGGAAACGGGAAGACGCTCCTGCAACAAACACGGTGCTCGAGCTGTCAAGTTGGTGCTTCGGGTCAACCCGTTCGAAGGACTTGTTTTTCTTTTCTTTTTTTTGGTCCGGGTTAAAAGTCGGTCCGGTTAAGAAGAAAGATCAACTACAAAGGGAGCCAACATGAGCCAACCCCCCTAGAAGACATCCACCTCCAGTCGTCTGTGAAAATGAGACCCCACTTGCCAGGCTGGCCGGGCGTTTTATGGAGAAGATAACCGCTGGAGTACATGGGTGCGAAGCGGATTGTCCATTCACAGCACATGGGTGACCTAAACTGGAAAAATCAATGGGGTTTCCTGCTAGACGGTGAAGTGTTGCCCGAACGGATTTCGCAACCATCCACAGCTGAGCAGTTGTTCCTTTTCCTTTTTTCAACAGAGGGGAAGCTGCATGTCTAACCAAACCGATGAAAAGGACATGACTACTCTTGCCTGCTATTGGGCTTGATCTTTAGACTTTAACTTTTTGAGAAATCAATGGGGTTTTCCACTAACCCCCCAAAAAGTTAATTTTTGCAGGAGGGTCACCCGCAACCAAGTACTTACTCCGCCTGCTGGGCCAGGCGATCGAAGAGCTGCGGCTCTGCGCGCGCCAGCACTGCGGAGGCCCGCGCGCCGTTGGCGGCGTTCTGCGCGCTGGTGCCCTTCTGCTGGCGCCGGGGGGGGGGGGGCTTTGTGGGGAGAGGTCTATGGCATCATCCCATTAAAAAGCTGCCTGGGTTTTCACAAGATGGGTATGCCTCAAATGTGGCTTCAACTACAGATGATCCGACTCCCTTAAAAAAGGGGGGTTGTTTGGAGCTCGGGTTTTTGGTGCTCCGGGAGGCTGCCCATCCTCAAAAACCAGCACATTTTGAGACACAAATCCATTCGGGCGTGCCGATTCGAACCGGGCGACGACGTCCTCTGCTTCATCATTACCGACAATTGTGCCGTCTACTTTCCCCTTGGTCCAAGTGCTTCCAAGAGGTTTGTTCTATTTCGGGGAGACCATACTGAGTGTTTGGGGGAAAGGATGTCCCTCCAAACATGGAAGTGCAGGAGTTGTTTGTTGGACAAGAAGTTTTCCTCTTGGAAATGCCTGTGCACTTCCATGTTTGCTGGTGGGAGGGTAGGACCGAATGGTCCTCTTGGCCCTTTCGGAGGGCGGCAGTGATGTTTGGAAACTCAGACCTGTCTTCACACCCCAAACACGAGAACCTGGGCCCATTTTGCACTCAGGGAACCCTCTTTTGGGGTGTTTTGTTTAGTGAAAAAAACAACACAACATCCGGGTTCCAAAAACTTCGGGACGCCACACACGCGCCTTTTTTTTTTTGAGTTGGTACTCCTATCCCCCGTTGGCAGCGGAACTGTTCAGGCTGGGGCCTCTCCTAAGAGACGGGAGATCTTTCTGCGCGTTGCAAGTTGCTCTTTTCTCACCCAGCGGCCATGGGCAAAAAAGGGGCACGGTGATTTTTGGCTGCTTGAGTTTAAAGGGGAGCCCTTTCAAAGAAGGAAAGCAAGGCGTCACCGGGCATGGTTTTTGATTTTTTCCATGTCAAATGGAATTCATTAAACTTCGGGGGTTTCATGCCCGTCAAAATGGGGGCTGGGTTTCGTTGAGTTTCATGTCACAATGGCGGCTTTCCGGTGGATTTTCCCCAACCTGAAAAGCCCTCAAAGACACAGAAACCCCAAGGCCATACTGTGGATGGACGAACTCCTGCACTGGAGGAATAAACCACGGGAGGAATCGAATCATTCCAGATCTTAGGTGGTGAAGGATTTCGCCCATCCACAGAATGGGGGTGTCTATTTTTGAGTTACCCCTTTAAAAAGAAACAATATGCGAAGGGACACCGTTGCGCCATCTTGGGGGGTCCCCCCAAAAAAACACACACACACACACACACACACATACACACACACACACCACCATATTTGGGGGGTCCAACCCAAACAAAGATGCGCCACCCCAAATCCGATCTTTGGGGTGCTGCCAGTTTTGTGCCCCAAAAAGCCCCTCACGCCCCCATCCGCCTCATCCGCCTGGACTTTGGCGCCGGGCGCTTGCAGCGCCGACGCGTTTTTGGGCGCCGACGTGGCGAAGCCTCGCACTGCGTTGGCCAAGTGCCGCGGGGAGACCTGGCGATGGGAGACCGAGGAGACCTGTGTCACAATCAAAACCCGGGTTGCTTCAAGAATGAAGAAGGCGGCCGCAACTATTTCTGGCTGGGACTGCCCCTTCCTAACCTTCATGTATCCGGGTTTTGATTGTGGCTCACCTGGCAATGGGGAGACCTTAGAGGCCTGCGTGTGGTGTTTCTTCTTTTCTCCATAGACATGGTTTGGAGTTGCTGTTGATCTGCAAGTTCTACAATTCAAACACCTGGAAATCAGACTTGGATACCCCAAAAGAACTTACATCCTGGTGAGCTCGCTCGCCTTGCCCCCAGGTGGGCTCGCTTGAAGCAGACCTCTTGCCATTTTTTTCCCGGGGAACAAACCGGCCATGGGGCTTCCCAACGGGACCAGGTCGTCTTGCGCAAGCATTCAGCGAGCTATCAGGAAACTCCATTTTTGAGCCATGAAGCAGGGCTTCGACCCCTTGATTTGATGCTTTCCAAGGCTACGCTTCTTCCTTGGTTGAGGTTGGAAGGGGAGCAACAGTTTAAGTTTTAGCAGTTTGTGGGGGTTTCCCACTAAACCACAATAAGCACAAATGTAAAATGTTTCCCAACAACAACCATGCTCCTGGTTCCTAAGGGAAACTTCCACAAGACATCTGTACCCACGTGCCGACTTTTACGAGCTGGTTTCCTTTGGTTCCCCTGGCCACCACATTTCACTCGCCACGAGACGCCTAAAGCAGCAAAGCAGCAAAGCATGGTCTTTCCACATCCAGTTTCAGTTGTCTTTGCAATCGGTCTTCCATTTTTAGGGACCAACATGGCCCAGAGGACAAACTCGGTATCCCTATGGATACCCTAAACGCCTAGACTGTGTCGTCTTTCAGAGGTGAAATCGAATCTCTTTGGCACCAGGGGAACATAACACTTAAGGGTCAGTAGCTTGGTTCCTATTTGGATTCAGTTCGCTCCTGAAAAGGGGTAAGCCCCAGAGCCGGCCATTCTGGAAGTCGCCCAGTGAAAAACGGTAAGCACTCCAGGAACTCGCGCCCAACGCCGAGACTCAAACTGGGTGTGCCCTTTTTCGAGGGAACTGTCTTGGGGGCTGTGTTAATCGAGAAAAGCTGACAAATTTGGGGCTATTTGGAGACAAACCCCAAGTCCATGGATTCAGTTGCCCGAGTCGCAGTCGCGACTAAGCCATAGATTCGATCTCGCCTTGCGCGAGGCAAGGCGAAGGTGGCTCGTCCCTTTTTGAGTGCACCTTTTCACGAGAGAGGGAAAAAACACTGCCAAAGAGCCCTCCCTGCGCGCCTAGTGGGACATGTCAGCTGTCACCTCGTTGAGGAGCCACGCTCCTCTAGCGGAGGACATCCATTCACGGCCAGTGTCGGCCTGGCGGCAGACAGGAAAAACCAAGAAATGCGTTCCGGGCGATGGCGAAAGCACTGTTTCCGTTGTCCCCTCACGCACCATGGCCCCCACACCGCTTCCAAACTGCTTTGACCTCAACCCCGACAAACCTGGTATTGGTCAAACTCGGCATTTACTTTACGGGGGTCGACCCAAACCGTAAAGAATCAACACGCCAGCTGCACCTTTTCATGATTTGGGACAGTCCCCCCAAAACGAGGCACTTGGAACTGGTTCGTGGAATTGATCCAGACCCGGACCTTGGATGATTTTTGTCGGGGTGCCCCAAAAGAGTCCCGGCTCCTTCTTTAGCAACTGCGCCAGGCTGAATCCTTGGTTGACATTGGAAGGGGAGCACAAAGCTAAATTTTAGCAGTCGGGATTTCAAACTAAACCACCATAAGCAAAAATGGGCAACATGTTTTCCAAGAACAACCATGAATCTGGGGTCAACAGGTCTCCTCCATCCAAATATCGAAAGGTGTGTGGCATGAGAACACCCAACAAACCTCTGGAGACTTCCTACAGGAGTGGGCGCCTAGAAAATCAAGCGGCTCCTGCAATCCGTGGGGTCTACCTCGGCTTTGAGGCTTCTAGATCCAGGTTCATATTTATTCCACCCAAACGTGTAGAATGATTTCAATAGGTAAGAGACTCGGAGACAACCCCGAAGTTCCTAAATTGGATCGTTCCACAAGGGGCAATCATTATTTCCCCAAGATGAGCCAGGCCACCCCTCTTCAGCCTGGGAGCATCATGGATGAAACCTGCACTGCGAAAAGATCTCTTGGGACTGCAGGGCGATCTGAGGAAAGGTTTCGCCTTCAGAAAGGGGAAAGATTGAAACGCCAGAACCTCGGCCAAAAAAACACCGCCAAACACCTATTGAGACATAGGTTCAGTAGGGCTGTCATGGGGTCCTTCCCCAAAGGAGTTGGCCAAGGCTGTCAAATATATTGCACCTGGGTGTGTCTTCAATAATTAGACCCGAACATGGTGGTGAATCCTTTGGTTTCCCTTCAGAGCAACCCCGCAAACCCCCAAATGGTACATTCAAACAAGAGAGAGCCCCTGAGCACTATCCCCATGGGTGGTTTCCTTGTCTACCTTTTGGGTCAAAGCGAGAACTCAGGCCTTCAGTGGGAAAGAGAAAGGACGCCGTTCTGGGGACAACAAACACGCACTGCTGCAGGTCTAAAAATGGTATTTTTCATTTACAGGGTTCAAACACATTTGGGTCCGTCACCTCCAGAGAAAAAACAGGATCCGAACGTTTGGGATTCAATCACGCAATTCCCTTGGCGTCACAAAAGGTGGCAACACTCCAGGTAGCTCCGAAAGTCTCCCTCGTACACAAGAAAATTCCCCTAATTGTATCAAATGGGTGTCCTCTTTTAAGAACCCCCCCCCCCCCCAAAAAAAAAAAAAAAGAAGAAGAAGAACTTCAGTTGTCCTTTTGGTTTCCCTTTAAAAGCTAACCAAACAAGAGGTGCCCTCAAAAGAGACACACCAAACTAGAGCCATTCTTTCTGGTCGCCTTGGTTGCTGTTGACCCCTCTGCAAAAAGCTTTTAACTTTTTGTGGGTTTAATGGAAAACCCAACTTCATTTCCCCAAAAGTTAAAGTCTAAAGATCCAACCCACTAGCAGTCAAGTTATAAAACGCCCCCCGGCCTTGGCCAAGCGGTGCAGCGCGGTAGCGCGGTGCAGTGGCCGCAGCTGGGCCTGGCGCCGCCAGCAGAAGTCCAAGACGTCGCTGGCCTGCGCCCGATCGGGCCGCCCGCTAGCCCCAGCCCATGGGGCGGTTGGTTTTTGGTCTAAGCCAACTACATCCAAAACCACCAAGGCGACAACAAGTTCCTGCTACAGATCTTCTATAGACAGGCTTGTTTCAAGGATACATACAAAACCACCAGCCCCCCAGAATCATTTTGGGGGCTGCTTCGGAAACAGGCCGGCCTCTACCCTCTGCGAATCTCTGCGAATTACGCCGGAAACAGGGGAGCTTTTCTATGAAGCACCGTGGTCCATCAGAGGAGTCAGAGGAGTCAGAATCAAAGCCCGGTAGTCGAATGGTCGTAATCCCAAGAGTTTGAAAAGGCAACGAAGGCACCCATTGATGGCAAGGGGATTGTCCCTTACCCTCCAATTGCTCGGGTTTTGATTGTGACGCTGATTCATGAGGATGAACAAACCCCGCAAAACCAACTGGTCGCCTTTCAGTGAATTTTTGGCACTCGCCAATTGGCGTGGGGAAGCCTATGGCTGGGCACGACTATATTTCGAAGACCTGAAAATAAGAGTTGGAACCCCAACCAAAGGGTTCTACATAATAACCTCGTTTTTCCCCACGATCGATCAACCATGGAACACCCACAGCTTAGAAATCCTCGTTACCCAACTGGAAAGCGGACGCACTAGAAATGCTAACCTCGGATTTATCCGGCGCACCCTACAGTCCAAGGATCCCCCGTGCGGCACGGTCCTTCGGATTAATCCGATATTCACATAGACAGAACAGGCCCAACCATGGCCCATGTCTGAAGGAATCCACATGAGCCGGGGAAACTGAGCGAGTCCACAAGCTCATCCCTCCCACTGGGCCTAGGCTCTTCCTTTCTTGGCCGCTTTGGTGGGGCCCGGGGGTGGCGCTGAGGGCTTTCTAACCCGAGGAGCACCCCCTCTCCGGCCTTGAAGGGTTCTGCTTGGGTGACAGTGCCCGCTGTTTGGTGCCTTTTTTGCCCCGACCCCAAAACCAAAGAAGAGGTAAGCCACCCATTTTCTTGCGACCCCGTCCACCAGGTCCCCCTTAACAAAGAGAGGTTAGACTAAGGGTACCAACTTTCTTCTGTAGTCTCTTTTAGCAGGGAAATCCTCCCCCCAACCAAGTTGGTGACAAAGGGCACCTAGCTGGGGGACCTAGCTAAAAGAAGACCCGCCCACCCCGCCGCGCTCAGCGCCGCCCGCGTCGCCCACGTCGCGTCTCTGGCCTCCGCCAGCTGGTCGTTCAACCGCCGCGCCTGGCGCTCCTCCGCACTTTGGCCCGAGACGTGGCCACGCAGACCTCAGACGCCGAGGTGGGGGGCGTGCCAGGGGCGTGCCAGGCCCAGGCCAAGACCTCGTGGCGTTTTGGGGAATGAACCGGTTTTGGGGAGTCACCTTAAGGAAAAACAGAGGGAATGAATGACCTTCAAGGTTTTTGGGGATGAACGGGTGTTGGGGGGATGTGCTAGGGTACTTACTATAGGATGGATGGGTGTCATGCGGGTCATTCCATTTCTCATTCTTTGCTGAGTTCCCCCCCCTCTAGTCAGTTGAGTGGATGGGCCTGAAACTCACTTCGTAAGTAAACTGGCAACAACACTAAATTGGTCTTCCCAAACACTTTAACGTCCAGGAACAGGAAGTGAAAGTCACCGTTTGCAAAAAAAAACCTGTTCCGATCTCCCGCATCGTCCAACATGGTGATCTACTTCTTTAAATCATGGAACCCCAGTGAGTCTCTCATCCACGCCCGGTTTCCTGTGAAGGGCCCAATGGCCGGGGTATTTCTTCTGGGAACCCCATAAAAAAAACCGACCCCGAAAGGGGCAGGCCTCCAGAAACATATCACAATCTGGGCTTGCGGCATGTAGCTAACAGCGGAGCATAGTTACTAGGGAGGCAGGATTCCCCGGAGGGGCCTTGCACATCGCCCAGTTGCCCAGACACCCTAGAGAAAAGGAACTTTGGGGTTGACCAGAAAGGGGGGAACCCAACCAAAAGGAAAAAGGGGGCTGCTTGACACCAAGCACAGGGTGCACGCATTTACCGCAGATCCGCCAAGATTTCAAAGAACCACAAAATCAAGCCATCTTGCGGCCGGTTGAACGCTGTGCCGCGGAAATAGCCATTGGCTCCCTTCCTGAGATTGGCCCGGAGCAACCAAACTTCTTGCTTGCCAACATGGCCTTCCCAAAAGTCACAACTGAGCAGTTGCTGGGCAATCCGAAACAAAGGTTTGTCCCGTGGATCGCCGCTCCAGTTCTTCCATTCATTTGCGAATACGCTCCCCAAGAATGATGATGTATTTGTGGTGAAATTGATTCCCCTTCATTCCAAGAGGGAAACATATAACAGAACTTAAGCAGACATGTTATGGTTCCGGAAACCTTTTCACACCCAGGCCCCCAGTGCCCATGGAAGAACCGGCCACTCTTTTTTTGTTTCCGGTACGTAGCTTCTCTTTCAGGGGAAAGCCCTGAAAACACGAAAAAGACGAAGCAACCTGCTGGGGTCTGGGACCAAGATGGTTGAGGTTGATGCAGGCCGTCAAAAAAGAAGTCCCACTGAGCCCCGGGGGTTGAGGCTAAAAGAATTGGCCGAGCTTTGTGACAGATCGAACCTCTGGGCGTTTTCATCGTGCAAAAAGTGGTTGCATGGCGGAACTTGGGCCATCCAACTCAACACAAGTCTAAGGAACCGCCTGGGAAGCCGAGAGAGGGCGAAAGGAGCTCCCTCTTCCGGCAACGACTGGGGCACCGGCGCATGGCTTGGACATGGGAGAGGCAACGGTCATAAGGGGACGAACCAGGGGTAGTTCCCGTGATAGCAAGGAAATGATCAATTCCAGTGGGTTGCGTTCGGAATGTTGGAACTCCTAAAGAGGGACATGAGGCGGCGCTTTTTTGGAGGGTAGCCCTTTCAGATTGGTTTAAAGAGAAACCCAAAAGGAACACCGGGCAAATCCCTATTGAGAAGAGCCAGACCGAAATGCGAGCAGCCCCATTGCAAATGGCCGATTCCGTGCGAAGCTGATTCGGCTTTGTGGCTTGCCGCTTCATTGGACATCGCAAACGGGCAAAGGGTAGCCTGGTACACCCCGATGACATCTGTTAAATCTGCGTATCATTTCAAGGCGTCAATGATGGCCCGGGAATCCGGCATCGATATGCTGACTGGATTCGGGCAAGGGTCAAACACTGATCTGCAACTAGGTCCTAAAGGTACCCTTTCTGCTGTAGTCTAATCTAGTTTAGTAGGGGAACCCTCTCAACCAAAAAAGGGGTGAGAAAGGGCACCTGGCTGGGGGACCTAGACTTGTAACATCAAAAACCTGAAATAAGGAATCCCCAGTCGAGGACTTAAATCATGGCCAATCTCGTTTTGCCAACTTGCGACCCATCTACCTTTCTCAAGCCCGGCCCTGGCCTTGAGCCAAGCATCCAATCCGAGACACGTGAGCCACAATCAAAACCTATGATTCAAATGGTCTACCCAGAAACATGTAAAGAACTCAGACGGCTGCACCTATTTATGGTTGGGACTATCCGTGACTAATTGTTTATCTACCCAGGTTTTGATGACGTGGCTGATGTGGTGCCAAACGAATGAGAAATGCCAACGGTCTTCGGCTGTGAAGGGCGGGAGCTTGTGCGAAGATGGGCCCTATACCCAAAGTGGGGAGACCTAGAAAACGCCTTGCTTTTGGTCTGGGCATAGCGACCTATTTCAGCCCCTTCGACAGGCTTCGGAGGGCTTCTTTGAGAACAAACACCACACCGTCTCACACCTGAGCTGCCAAAACAAGATATGAGACAGTGGAGACACCTACCAGGCAGCAACTGGGAATTTGAAGGTATCTCCAAGTCTCAACATTGGACATCTCCAAATGGCAACTCTGTCATCCGTAAATGAGCCAGAAAGGGCAAACAAGCAGTCGACACCCCCCTAGCAGAAAAGCAAAAAAACGCCATGGATGGAATCGATTCGGTTTTCCAATGCCAACTTAAATCTCATAGCCCTCTCACCTCCACACTTTAACACCACTTCTACGCAAGCAACCTCTAATCCGACTGCTTTGCGCTCTGACCTGGCTCCCGGAAAGTCTCGCGGTGCCGCCGTGCAACTGCTTCGTCTCATTTTGCCCGTCTCGTTGGCATCTCTGTGGCTAAAAGCTTCACTTTTCGTGGGCTAAATTCGGACCCCCCACTGAACACCAAGATTGAAGATCCAACCCACCGCGCCCCCCGAATGCAATGCAAGTTCCCCCTGTTGAAAAAGGAAGAAGGAACAACTGCTTCACCTGCTGTGGATGGACGAAATCCGGAAGTGCCACTTTGAAACCATGGTTAAAGCCATTGCTTGATGGTACTTAGGTTGGGGAACCGAACTGATCGGTGGTGCGCAATGGATTTTGCAACTATTCACTGCCCAGGTCCTCCAGTAGAGAGCTTGAATAAGGGTACCCCTTTTTCTGTAGTCTATTGGTGCGAATCAAGTATCGAACTCGCCCAGCCCCAGCACAGCTGCCTTTTCGTCGCTTGCATTCGCTAATCTACCCCCCGTGGGGCATGTGTGCTACCGGAGCAGGCATGCGCTGGTTGAACGTGGCTCGTAAGACGGGCAGTTGAGAAATAATTCCGGCAAGCTTGAGCTGATGCAAGAGCAATAAGTGGGCATGAATTTTAACAGGGGACCCCTTGGTGGACATTGAGATGGGGATTCATGCCCAAACTCAAAGGCATGAGGGGTTGCAACCATTGCGGTTGAGCGCAGCGTTGCATAGCGCAGCCTGCATCGTCTTCCATTGCCTTAGATGCAGAGTGTACATGGCAAGGTGACAGGATTGCGCTGCGTACTGTGCTTCAGCCGGATTAAACAAAACCAACTTTGGCGTTCCGGGAAGCCTTTTCCTTCTCACTGCGGAAACTGACAAGAAGCAACGCAACTGCCTTCGATTTGCTGGTGCAAAGAACAAGTTGGCGTCTTTGTCATTCTGTTCACAGCTTTCCCAAGACATGGAGAAAGACTGCCTGGCAAACAAAAGAAATGGTCTACCAGCATCACCCTAGTATTTCTCGATTGAAGGAACACTGGGCTCTTCTTTCGAAGTGCACCAACCATCTTTCTAGGTCCGCTTGAAAGTGCACTCCGACTCTTTCAGGGGGTCGCACACATCCAAGGGTTTTCCGAGTACACCCTGGGATTACGCCCTCTGAGGAATCACCCTATTCTAGCCGACTTCCAGAAAAAGCTTGCTTATTTTGGCTTGTTTGGGATTGTTTCCTTAGAACACATATCCTCGAGCTGCTGTGCCAGAGTGCTGAAAGATCAGAGGGGACGGCCAGTCAGCCAGAACCGACCTTTGTTTGCCCCATCCGTATGAACCGAGTCGCCTCTTTTTGGAACCGAAGTATCGTGAGTCTTGAGCTTGGATGGCTTCGGGTTTCGATGCATCCCTTTACCAACAAGCGGTATCCTCAAGCCACACCTTCTAGCTGGCTAGTGCCCACGGACCTGCCATCCGATTTCACAACTTTTATCTCGGGTTTGAAGAAAGAATCCGGATGAGTCAGGGGGATCCGGAAGCCGGACCTATGAAAACATGGGGACCCCCTCTGACACCTTCGACCAACAATCGCACCGGCCACAAAGCCTGGAACAAGAACTGGATGTGAATTTCGTTTGGAGTCAGCACGCAAAAAACACACACACACACCCATGTGGATGTTGAAACATAATTGGAGGCTGGTTGATCAATGAACCCTGGAATGATTCACAAGTGGCTGTCCTTTACTTATAGGGCCATCCCCCCATCAACTTGGTTGATTCATTCAGGGCCGACCCAGGGTCGACATAATCTAACACAAAACAACAGAATCCAACTTGAACCCCCAAAGCCAAAGTGCACATCCCTTCCGGATTCCTTCCGACATACTGTGGATGGACGAAATCCGTTCGCACCATTTTAGAAGCCCTGGAATGATGCTTCCCCTGTAAATACCAACAAACAATGGTTTCCCAGAGTTTCTTAGGTGGTGCAGGATTTCGTCCATCCACAGTATGGGCTATGTAGTGGCATAAAGCCGTGAAATAAGCGACATGGAGCAACTCCTTTCGTGGGTTCTATGTGAAGGGAGCAGTGGGTCTCCGGCGGCGAACAACCCAAAGCCGACAGAGCCCAAGCCAAAGCCGACGTGACCCCCAAAAAACATGGACGGCCAGGGGCACATCTTGGTCGCACTCGAATCCTGGTATTGACATGGCTTTTTGAGGGTAGCTGAAGCGAAAGGGTTTTTTCCCCAACTGTGAAGAGCTGCAGATCTCCGCCCTGGTGTTGGTGAGCTTTTTCTCGGCCCAAAGGACCCAGAAATCAAAGGTGAACCTTTTGGGCCCACCAAAAGTAGAGCCAAACGGGAAAGCCAGGTCCAACTTGGTGGAAATCGGACCACTGAGTATTCTAACTAGGTCCTCCAGATCTGAGAGGTTAGAATGAGGGTAACTACCCTTGTTCTATAGTCTATTCTTAGTAGGGGAACCGAATCTCCCCCCAAAAAGTTGGAAGCCAATCTTCCCGAACTTCGAGCCAAGCTGCTTGCAAAAGAGCCAGCTGCGGGCTGCCTCTTAAGCTCCTAAAGGAGCAGGGCAGAGCGAAACTGGCGGATCCGCATCTGGATGGGTCCGTTCGCGTTCGACCCCGGACGAGTTCTGGCAGAATGGGGGGCCCTGTTCCACTGCGTCCCGGAGTGAAGGCACACCCCTAATGAACCAAGGGTCTAGTGATCCCTCGAAATGGGTGTTTTGGAGGGTACTCTTTTAGGGGTTGGTTTAAAGGGAAACGGCAAAGCGACAGGAGATGTCCACCTCGTTTTGTGGGTCTCACCTATTTTGACGCATCAAATTAAACGAGGTGCCGGGTGCCGTTAGCCTCTGGTCTTTTTTTGCCAAGGCTTCCCCACATTGCCGCACCCTCCGCATCATCTCACGAATTCGCATGGAAGATGGAACTTTACTCATCCAGATGCTCGCACTAAGCCTCCACAAAGCTGAGAGCTGGACCGACGATTTCGCAAATCTCAGCTTTGGCGCCCAACCGAAAATAGGATGGCTAATGGAATGTCGAACTTCGGGGTGAAGCCTGAAATGTCAAATTTCAAAGGAGATCATGATCTTCTTGCTGGTTGGTCCTTCGCCGGCCAGGTCAGCTGCTATAAACAATTACAAGGGTGTCAGGCCTCTCGCTCGCGTGCATTGCGTTGGAGGTCAGCTGAGTGGGCCAGAGTGGGCCAGATGGGTTGAAGGATGCCTGACCCCCCTATGGGGGGGTGAACCGGAAAGAAAGAGGCTCGCGCTTAGCTCAGCATCTTCTCCTCAGCCAAGGCAACCCTTGCGAGGGCATGTCCACCATTTGCTTGAGTCCCCTGGAAAAGAAACAACATATCTTCTAGGTTCCCGTTCCAAGCAAACAGGGGGACAGCAACAGATTTGTCCATTCAACATAGGCTGTCAGCAGACTTAGTTCCACTTCGGACATTCTTGGAGGGGTAGCAACAAATCCACAGATTGATTTGTAAGTTGACAATACTTCTTCCAGCCAGTAACCAACCTGCAAAAACATTTTCGGGGGCCTGCCCAAACCTTGCTGGAACGAGCCAGGGTTTGGGAATGCACCTGGGGATTCCCTGAAAGGAAACCATAGAGGATGGCTACTCCCCGATTCCCTGCTTAGAACCAAGAAAATAATACCTTGGTACATCCTGCATGCTTCATTGAACATTGGCCCCCCGTGGTGCACAGAAATGACGTTCCATATGTGGTTTACCCGAACTGAGTGGATGGGCAAAACACAGGCCCAACGATGTGTGTGGTTTGCCACGGGAAACATGAGAGCATCTTTTTTTCACGGCCCTAGGCCTCCCGTTGCCTGAGGCTCCCTGAGGAACCCGGGCTCTCACTCCCTTGTACCCCCCTTGGGGGATTCCATTCGAAACCAACAGGGGAGAATAAGACATAAATGGAAGTCACTGACGTGAGAAATCTGAACGAGCCACAGCTATGCTTCATTGGTCACAAATCCATGGATAACCATCCCTTGGCTGAGCCATTTTTTCGGCTCTCCATCGTCAACCATGAGAGAAGACATATGAATATGACTTTTCAAGGAGGCCTTTTGTGAAGGGGCATTTTGAACATTGACCTAAACCGGACAAATCGATGGGCCCCCATTGCCACCAGAAGGAAACAAAAACAAAAAACAAAAATTCTCTACGGGACACCCATCTGCAAGAAGCTGAATTAAGCTGAATTCTACTATATACCATTAAGCTGAATTTTAGCTGAATTTTACGAATGATGAATTAAGCTGAATTCCCAGGTGCTTTACTATACTTCCAAAAGCTGAATTAAGAATTGGATCCCCAAGTAAAGCACCGGTACCACGGCTTTTGCTGGTTGTACAGGGCCCCGAATCGGTGGAATCGCTCGCGATTAACATAGGCAGACCAGTGGATGCCAGCGGCAATCTTCTTCTGCTGCTTCTCCGTGAAGTTTGCGGCAGCACCTCGAACGAAGCAAAACACCCAACGGAATCCAACGAGCGCACCTTCTCGCAGAAGGCGCCCCAGAAACCCCCAAAAACGGGTGTGGTCCTGAGACGGGAAGAACTAAACTCTGAAACTTGTCTCTTTTCTTTCTTTCGGGCCTGTCTGGTACTGGAACATGGTTTCGGGCTGGTGAGGGACCTTTTGCTCGGGCTTGAAAGGACCATGTTTTGGGGCTTTGTCTCAGCTGCCAGCTCCTCAGATTGCTAGAACCAGATTCACAGTGGCGTTGCTTCTGGTTCCCATGGCCGAGAGGACCTGGCCTGTTTTCGATCTGTGATCCAGCGTTTCTTGCGCGGGGTTCAACCGAAGACTATGGGGGCTGGCTGCGTATTCTTGAAAAGGGACACTTCTTGTCAGAAGACGAAAGGGAGCAAACATTCAAATCTTTAGCAGCTAAGTGGGGATTTCAAAAACGAAACCACAATAAGCAAAAATGTAACATGTTTCCCAAGAACAACCATGTAGATACCTCCTTTGTTTGTAAGGGTTTCACCTCATACCCTTGTTTAACCTGGGACAATTTGGAGCAGAGTATCAAGCACATCTCCTCCCCAAACCCCACCTCCCATCCCCGTTTCATCCAAAGGCATGGTTTCAGGGAAACAGTTGGGTGTGGATTGGAATCCTCTAGGCTTGTCTGAACATCACCTTGTCCAGAAAGGATCTGAATCCTTGTAAAGCTGGGTTTTGGGGGATCCCCCTAAAAACAAGGCGGCTCCGCGTTTCGGTTTCCCTTTACAGTTTCCCTTTGGTATTCCTTTAAACCACAAACATAGTACCCTCAAAAAACAAAACCCTCGCATTGAAGGACCTCTGAAAGCTCGGGCGCGCGCCGACCAGCAGGTTCTGCGGCAGCGACTTGAAGATCTGGCCGGCGAAAGGGTGAAAAGCTGGGGCGAGCTACTTACATGGGCATGGGTCAAAACTCGACCAGCAAGGGACCACAGGTCTGAGTCTGTGTTTCCATTTACCAGGGTTCCATTTTGGGTTTCACTTTGGGTTCCTCCAACAAACATGGCACCTGTGGGGAGGTACCGCCAAGACTCATTTCCTTTTGAAGGGAGCGGGTCCCTCTCAGTTGCCATGCGGGAGGGAGGGTACACGGTCCTTTCAGATTTTTCAAACACCTCGCTGTATCAAAACACCGGAAAGCCTTTTCAGGTCTCGTTCTTGTTTTTGGGGGCCCTCAAGCATGTGTGCGCTATGTAAAAAACAACAAAGCGATGTGCCAAAACCGAAAGCTTGACACACCCACCAACCACGAGGGAAGCTGAGGTATCGTTCAGTGACCGATTCATTCGACTGGAGTCCCTGGGTTAGCGAAGAATCAGACCACTTTTGGAGGGGGACCCCCCCTATGAACAAAAATTGGGGTTGATTCATAGGTGTGGATGGTTGCGAAATCCATTTCGCACCACTTTGAAAGTATTGGAAACCATTGTTTGTTGGTAGTTGCAGGGGAATCATCCTTCCAGGGTTTCTTAGGCGGTCCATCCACAGTATGGGGTCAACATTCGAACAAGGCAACCCTTTTCTGCGGTTCACCGGCGGATCTTCCGCACCGCGTGCTTTGGCACTCGCTTCGGCCCGTCTTGGCCGCCGTCTTGAGCCGCCGTCTTGAGCGGTGTCCCTGTCCCCAGGGGCCGCGCTGGGGTAGAGCCAGGGCCGCGCCGCGACCTCTGCGCCCGGCAAGTTGAGCAGCTCGGCTCGCCGCCACTCGGCGCCAGCTCTGCCGCGGAGCGATGCTCGGCTTGCTTGGGAGCCACCGCGCTCCAAAAGGGAAAGGCGGCTGACACTCTAAACTCTAAATCAGTTTAACCAGATACTACATAGATCACCGTTGGAATCTACCCAAGTGTTTGGTACATTGGTTTCTACCCCTCTGCTTTAGGTACGGTCCGTCAGTGTGTTGAGAAATTTTAGGAAGCAAGAATTACCAGCACAATTAGTTCTATCCGAGCCGCCACTCTCAGCCCTAGTGCGGTCGCTTTTTCCTTTGCTCAGCCTGAGAATTGGGTGTTCGCGCTTTTGGGGCAGCGTCCAATTTCCAAACTCTGAGCCAGAGGTGTGGTAAGTTGTCAAAAATGTGTTCGAGCACAATTTGCAGGTCACCAACCTTGATTTACCTCGTGCTGCACCTTTTGACTCCTGTACATGTTGGCATCTAGAAACACTTGACTCATTGCATAACTCTCTAGCTCAGTTAGCAGTGGTCGCTATAGGAGCAAGATGGGATCGAGTCCTGCAAAGGCTAGATGTAGTATATCTAAAGGTAAATCAAGGTTGGTGACCTACAAATGTTCCTCGAACATTTTTTGACAACTTACCACACCTCTGGCTCAGAGCTTGGAAATTGGCGCTCCCAAAAGCGCGAACACCCAATTCTCAGGCTGAGCAAAGGGAACCGGTCAAAGCCAACCCGCCCACACCCAAGGCCCCCAACCAGGGTCAAAACGAACCCAAACACACTAGTGCACCAAAGGCAAGACCAACGAGGGCTAAGAAACACTTTCTTCCACTAACCAAAACTAGAAATCCTGCCAAGACTCTGGATTAAGACCACCATTCCGTCAAATGTTTAAGAAATATTCCAGACCCTGGTCAAAACACGCGGCTTCTTAACATACCGATCGACCGTACATTCTGTGGGTAAAAAAAACCCAAAGTGAACTGTTCGATCCACTTTCACCCCATCACAGGCCACCTTGGCACTGAGGGGACAGGGTACTTGGTAAGTCCCAAGACACCACAATTATGTTCCACTTACTGTGGGTGGACATTGAGCTAAACCACCTAGCAACTGGTGCCGGTTGGCGCACAAATTGTCCAGTATCATGCTAACGGTTGATTCCCCATTTGCTCCCCATCGGTCCCTTTCGAAACCGCCCAATTTAGCGGTTCCTAGTCACCCAATTTCCCTGGGGGTTGGCCCATTTTCTGAAAAGAAGGTACAGCCAGAATCACGGCTGGAGTCCACTGAAGTGATCTGCCCCATTCAAGCCTAATGCCAGGAAACAGCTGGGACACCTGCCAGTAAACTCATCAACTTCGCAGGGAGGAAAACACCCCAACCTGGATCCCCGGGAAAAAAAACCATGGCGGCTGCATGCCAAGGGTTTATGCATCAGCTGGGGTCCTGCTCAAAAGCAGTTTCATCTGAGGGCTCCTTTTTTGGACCTTCAAATGCATTGAAGCCGCAGCAAATTGAGGACTGCCTTCCTGAGTGGAGCCTGCCAGCGTACACCAAACATTCTCGTCAGATTCTGTTTCATCTGCAGTCAACCTAAACATATCGTTAAATACTCACTTGCCCAAAGAACCCAGAAATAAAAGGTTAACCTTTTGCGGCCACAACCAGAAAAGGAGCCATAGGGGAAAACCAAAATGTGATTGCAGGTCGATTCGCTTTGGACCACTGAGAATATGAAACTCACTTCTTGAGTGGATTGGCCAGAACAAGTCCAAACTCTTTGTTTATCACTAAGATGGTCTCCCCACTAAACAAATACAATGAAACGGAACTCAGGGAGTGAGAAAACCAGCCAACTCCCTCCTACCAGGTGGAGAGGGAGTGAGAAAACCAGCCAAATCCCTCGTGGATGACCCTGGCAAAACCCCCAAGTTGAGAGATCTCAAGACCCGACGCTCACGTTGAGGCTCCGGCTCTAAGGACCTTCTCGTCGCATTCTTTGCTGCAGATGTCTGGGCGCGAGCGCATTCGAGGGAGAAGGGAGATTGCCGGGTTTGGTTTGTTGGCCGGAGGGATCGTTTCTTGGTTGACGTTAAAAGGGGAGACAAAAAATGATTTTTAGCAGTTGAGTGGGGATTTCAGCCACTGAACCACAATGAGCAAACATGTAAAATGCTTCCCAACAACAACCGTGCTTTGTATCTGATTTGAACATTTGGATCATCTTTGAGCGTCCTTGTGAAAGAGAGAGAGAGAGAGAGAGAGATAGATGGCAATGGGTCAAAATTAAAGCACCAGGGGACCGCAGGCTTTAGTCCTTGGTTCCATTTACTAGGGTTCCAAAATGGATACCCATTGTTGAGCCACAGCCAGATGTCCAAAGTGAAAAGTATGGGCCTTTTGGACTTCTAGCTCTGTGCTTAGCATCAAGGTCGACGCATAATGACGGCCCAAGAAATGTCCGGAATGGTTGTAGTCAAGTCTGACAATAAGATGGGTCAGCCAGAGGTCACCGAGATTAAGCGGAGCCGAATGGAGTGATTCTTTTCCAAAGTCACATGCGCCAGCAAGGTGTTTTCAGTGCCCAGGAGAACAAGGCACCCTTTTCTTGGCCTCGAACGAAAGAACGCGGACCACTTGTCCGGAAACCATTCACGGATGGGTGCAGCCACACTCTGGGCCTCGAACCTGGCCATCGGGAAGGAAGCCCATTCAAAGCCCTCTGCCCAGTGTGGACCCAAAAAGGGTTTTTCCATGGGGGGACCTTGACTCAACATGGACCTTTTGGGAAACCAATGTAAACTATCAAAGCACATATTTCTCGCACAGGGACTATATCCCTTACCCGGGTTTCGATTGTGGCTGTGGGGTTTTGGTGTGTGGGAGTTGCAATGGGTTTCCACCAAAGCCAGACCCCGGGTCAGGGTTTCATGTGAGCCGGCAAAGCCGCGGACAAAAAATTGCCACAAAGGGGTATACACCCCGTTTCCCCATTGTTGTGGCGTGGGGCTAGAGGAAACACACCCATAGCCTGCGTCTGCCAAAGGAGCTTGGTGAGTACCCCCCATTCCCTCCTGGTATTCTGGTAAGTGTGCCTCATGTTATCATCTTTGCTAGTGTAGAGTATATATATATAATTATATATAGATATGTCAATACTTATATATATATATGTATAATAATATATGCTTTGAGGGGGCCCCCTTTTTGCGTCTTTTCTTACCGGGACATCCAAAGGGATTGGCCCGCCATTTCGAGGGTCTTGAAAAAGCCGCGCCGAAGGCTTCGGCCGCCACTTGGCCCCAGGCTTCGGGAATCTGAGAGAGTCGTGCCTCGTCCTTTTTCTGTGACGCCCCGGTGGCTTTCTGCGGGATGGAAATCAAAAGGAGTTCGCGCCCGCAAGGAAACTGGGAAACCAAATTTGGGATGCGCGTGTGGTGGGATTCCCGATTTCCCGCCATAAAATGTGGCGGTCTCACAAAAGACACACCCAGATTTTCGCGGAGCCTCGACAGAAGCAAACAACCCTTTAAACAACAACTGAAAGCACGCCAACAGCAGTGAAGTGGTTTTCCTTTGGCTCACCTTTAACCCCACAAACACCAGGGGGCGCCAACACACAACAAAACAAAACAACGACCGAGCCATACAAACCTTGACCGCGAGAGCAGTCCCGGGGCCGCCGGCCCTCTTGTTTGTAGATCTCGGCCAAAATTGATAGCACTTTCCTGGGTGTCGCGCGAGTACTGCCTAGCCTTAAGTTTATCTGAGTTTGTCTTAAGGTGCCCCCCCCCCCCCAAAAAAAAAGAAGAAGAAGAAAGATACCTATTTCCCCCACAGCTGAAAGCTTTGGGGTCTCAGCCCAGATAGGCTCCCCGGTCCGGGGCGGCCCGGTTCCACGAGGTGCGAGGGCTGCGAGTGCGGGGATTAAAAGAGCACCGCATGCTGTTGGGGATATCACCAGAGCGTATTTCTTTTCCTGTTGGTGTCCCTTTTAAAAGCCACAACCAACAGGGTACCCTCGACAAGGACCCACCCAAGTCTGATATATTCCACATACTCCTCGGCAATTTCACGAACCCAAAAAGGGAGTGCCCCAAAAGGAGCTTCCGTGGTTGACGTTGGAAGGGGAGCAAACATTTATGTTTTTGCAGTTAAGTGGTTGGATTTCAACCACTAAACCACAACAAGCAAAAATGTAAAATCTTTCCCAACCACAACCATGATTCTAAACACAAAAGGCTTCCATGATGGCTGCAAGATCATTCCCAAAGCACCCCAGAGCCAAAAGGATCAATGCAACTGTGCTTGTCTAGGGCTTCCAGTGACTAAGTTTTGCTTCCAATGGATTAGATTCTCAGTGCACATTTACCGTTTAACTTTTGCACCTTCTGGGTTATCTGAATAATCAAAGGAAGTTTAACAAGAAACTTCCGTAGTACTGGAACTAAATGAGCTAGCTGCTTTGACATATAGCTATGACAGGTAGCTAGCATGACAAATAGATAGCTTTGACATATAGCTAGCTTGACAGATAGATAGCTTTCCAATAGGCTTGCATGACAGATAGATAGCTTTGACATATAGCCAGCTTAACACGTAGATAGCTTTCTCGGAACTAAATGAGCTAGCTGCTTTGACATATAGCTATGACAGGTAGCTAGCATGACAAATAGATAGCTTTGACATATAGCTAGCTTGACAGATAGATAGCTTTCCAATAGGCTTGCATGACAGATAGATAGCTTTGACATATAGCCAGCTTAACACGTAGATAGCTTTCTCATATAGCTATGACAGGTAGCTAGCATGACAAATAGATAGCTTTGACATATAGCTAGCTTGACAGATAGATAGCTTTCCAATAGGCTTGCATGACAGATAGATAGGCTTGCATAGACAGATAGATAGCTTTGACATATAGCCAGCTTAACACGTAGATAGCTTTCTCGGAACTAAATGAGCTAGCTGCTTTGACATATAGCTATGACAGGTAGCTAGCATGACAAATAGATAGCTTTGACTAGCTAGCTTGACAGATAGATAGCTTTCCAATAGGCTTGCATGACAAATAGATAGCTTTGACATATAGCTAGCTTGACAGATAGATACCTTTCCAATAGGCTTGCATGACAAATAGATAGCTTTGACATATAGCTAGCTTGACAGATAGATAGCTTTCCAATAGGCTTGCATGACAAATAGATAGCTTTGACATATAGCTAGCTTGACAGATAGATAGCTTTCCAATAGGCTTGCATGACAGATAGATAGCTTTGACATATAGCCAGCTTAACACTTAGATAGCTTTCTCAAGTATAGATTTCGTGGCAGGCGCAGCACTTTCGCAAGCACTCTCTGCGAGCTGGGGGATGGCAAGATGCAGAAAACGTTGGCGCTGTGCGTGAATTGGGCTTCCGGACTGTGCGCAAACCACCTCGGCTGCGACGCCTGTACGGCGGCGGTCTCGGAACGGTCTCGGAACGGTCTCGGAACGGGTTCGGAGACGGGCCCATTGGCACGGCCGCGCGAAGGTTTCGCAAGGTTTGAATTGCGTGGCAGGCGCAGCACTTTCGCAAGGTCAAGTATAGATTTCGTGGCAGGCGCAGCACTTTCGCAAGGTCAAGTATCGATTTCGTGGCAGGCGCAGCACTTTCGCAAGGTGCTGCGTCAACTCTCTGCGAGCTGGGGGATGGCAAGATGCAGAAAACGTTGGCGCTGTGCGTGAATTGGGCTTCCGGACTGTGCGCAAACCACCTCGGCTGCGACGCCTGTACGGCGGCGGTCTCGGAACGGTCTCGGAACGGTCTCGGAACGGGTTCGGAGACGGGCCCATTGGCACGGCCGCGCGAAGGTTTCGCAAGGTTTGAATTGCGTGGCAGGCGCAGCACTTTCGCAAGGTCAAGTATAGATTTCGTGGCAGGCGCAGCACTTTCGCAAGGTCAAGTATAGATTTCGTGGCAGGCGCAGCACTTTCGCAAGGTGCTGCGTCCACTCTCTGCGAGCTGGGGGATGGCAAGATGCAGATAACGTTGGCGCTGTGCGTGAATTGGGCTTCCGGACTGTGCGCAAACCACCTCGGCTGCGACGCCTGTACGGAGGCGGTCTCGGAACGGTCTCGGAACGGTCTCGGAACGGTCTCGGAGACGGGCCCTTTGGCACGGCCGCGCGAAGGTTTCGCAAGGTTTGAATTGCGTGGCAGGCGCAGCACTTTCGCAAGGTCAAGTATAGATTTCGTGGCAGGCGCAGCACTTTCGCAAGGTCAAGTATCGATTTCGTGGCAGGCGCAGCACTTTCGCAAGGTGCTGCGCCCACTCTCTGCGAGCTGGGGGATGGCAAGATGCAGAAAACGTTGGCGCTGTGCGTGAATTGGGCTTCCGGACTGTGCTCAAACCACCTCGGCTGCGGACTCGGAACGGGTTGCTGCAGCGAACGGTTCTCGGAAACCGGCGCCATCGAAGGCCGGCGGCTGGATCTGAACCCTTAGACAATCCGGCCACCGGTGTAGTTGCTGGCAGGCGCAGCACTTTCGCAAGGTCAAGTATAGATTTCGTGGCAGGCGCAGCACTTTCGCAAGGTCAAGTATCGATTTCGTGGCAGGCGCAGCACTTTCGCAAGGTGCTGCGTCCACTCTCTGCGAGCTGGGGGATGGCAAGATGCAGAAAACGTTGGCGCTGTGCGTGAATTGGGCTTCCGGACTGTGCGCAAACCACCTCGGCTGCGACGCCTGTACGGAGGCGGTCTCGGAACGGTCTCGGAACGGTCTCGGAACGGGTTCGGAGACGGGCCCATTGGCACGGCCGCGCGAAGGTTTCGCAAGGTTTGAATTGCGTGGCAGGCGCAGCACTTTCGCAAGGTCAAGTATAGATTTCGTGGCAGGCGCAGCACTTTCGCAAGGTCAAGTATAGATTTCGTGGCAGGCGCAGCACTTTCGCAAGGTCAAGTGCCAAATTCGTGGCAGGCGCAGCACTTTCGCAAGGTCAAGTACAAAATTCGTGGCAGGCGCATCACTTTCGCAAGGTCAAGTACAGAATTCGTGGCAGGTGCAGCACTTTCGCAAGGTCAAGTGCAAAATTCGTGGCACGCGCAGCACTTTCGCAAGGTCAAGTACAGATTTTGTGGCAGGCGCAGCACTTTCGCAAGGTCAAGCACAGATTTGGTGGCAGGCGCAGCATTTTTGCAAGGTCAACTTTCGCAGCCGGGGCTCGAAAGTAAGCGAAGTCAACTTTCGCAGCTGGGGCTTGAAAATCGCAACTTTTAAGTACGAAAGTAGTGCGCAAAGTCCACTTTCGCAGCCGGGGCTTGAAAATCGCAACTTTTAAGTACGAAAGTAGTACGCAAAGTCCACTTTCGCAGCTGGGGCTCGAAAATCGCGACTTTTTAGTACGAAAGTAGTACGCGAAGTCCACTTTCGTAGCTGGGGCTCGAAAATCGCAACTTTTACCTACGAAAGTAGTACGTGAAGTCCAGTTTCGCAGCTGGGGCTCGAAAATCGCAACTTTTAAGTACGAAAGTAGTACGCGAAGTCAACTTTCGGGGATTGAACATCGCAACTTTTAAGTGCAGAGAAAGATGGGTAGATAGATAGATCAATAAACAGATATAGAGATAGCTAGAGAAATAGATAGAAAGAGATAGAGAAACAGAGATAGACAGAGATAGATAGATTTGTAGATAGATAGACAAATAACTAGCTAGATAGATAAAGAGATAGAGAGATAAATAAATAGAGAGGTAGATAGATAGATAGGAGATAGAGAGGTAGATAGAGAGATTGATAGATAGGTAGATCTATAGATAAATCGCAACTTTTAAGTACGAAAGTAGTACGCGAAGTCAACTTTCGCAGCTGGGGCTTGAAAATCGCAACTTTTAAGTACGAAAGTAGTGCGCAAAGTCCACTTTCGCAGCCGGGGCTTGAAAATCGCAACTTTTAAGTACGAAAGTAGTACGCAAAGTCCACTTTCGCAGCTGGGGCTCGAAAATCGCGACTTTTTAGTACGAAAGTAGTACGCGAAGTCCACTTTCGTAGCTGGGGCTCGAAAATCGCAACTTTTAACTACGAAAGTAGTACGTGAAGTCCAGTTTCGCAGCTGGGGCTCGAAAATCGCAACTTTTAAGTACGAAAGTAGTACGCGAAGTCAACTTTCGGGGATTGAACATCGCAACTTTTAAGTGCAGAGAAAGATGGGTAGATAGATAGATCAATAAACAGATATAGAGATAGCTAGAGAAATAGATAGAAAGAGATAGAGAAACAGAGATAGACAGAGATAGATAGATTTGTAGATAGATAGACAAATAACTAGCTAGATAGATAAAGAGATAGAGACATAAATAAATAGAGAGGTAGATAGATAGATAGGAGATAGAGAGGTAGATAGAGAGATTGATAGATAGGTAGATCTATAGATAAATCGCAACTTTTAAGTACGAAAGTAGTACGCGAAGTCAACTTTCGCAGCTGGGGCTTGAAAATCGCAACTTTTAAGTACGAAAGTAGTGCGCAAAGTCCACTTTCGCAGCCGGGGCTTGAAAATCGCAACTTTTAAGTACGAAAGTAGTACGCAAAGTCCACTTTCGCAGCTGGGGCTCGAAAATCGCGACTTTTTAGTACGAAAGTAGTACGCGAAGTCCACTTTCGTAGCTGGGGCTCGAAAATCGCAACTTTTAACTACGAAAGTAGTACGTGAAGTCCAGTTTCGCAGCTGGGGCTCGAAAATCGCAACTTTTAAGTACGAAAGTAGTACGCGAAGTCAACTTTCGGGGATTGAACATCGCAACTTTTAAGTGCAGAGAAAGATGGGTAGATAGATAGATCAATAAACAGATATAGAGATAGCTAGAGAGATAGATAGAAAGAGATAGAGAAACAGAGATAGACAGAGATAGATAGATTTGTAGATAGATAGACAAATAACTAGCTAGATAGATAAAGAGATAGAGAGATAAATAAATAGAGAGGTAGATAGATAGATAGGAGATAGAGAGGTAGATAGAGAGATTGATAGATAGGTAGATCTATAGATAATTATAAATATAAATAAATAGATAAAGAGATAAAAAGATGGAGAAATACACGTGAGATAATGAGATAGAGAAATAGATAGATAGAGAGATAGACAGATAGAGAGAGACATAGATAGATAAGTAGACAGAGGAATACATAGTGAGATATAGAGATAGATAGATAGGTAGATAGATAGGTAGATAGATAGATACGCGGAAGATAGATGGAGAGACAGATGGATAGATACATACATAAATAGATAGATAGATAGATAGATAGATAAATAGAGATAGAAAAAGAGATAGAGAGAGAAATAGATAGAAAGAAAAAAGAAATAAAGAGATAGAAAAATAGAAATCAAGAAAGATAAAGAGATACGGCGCCGGACCGGCGACTTTGGTCTCGCTGGCGACGCTCGGCGCTTTTTTTGCCGGCGGCCGAAGCGAAGAAGTTCTCTCACGAGGACGTGTGGGAGGCACCGTTCTGCACGCTGGCTCACCTGCAGACCTTGTCCCGGGTGCCGGAAGACTCTTGGCACTACACAGGCTGCGCCACTTGCTTTCGCAAGACTTGCGACAAACACGACGAAGCTGGCGTCCGGCCGTGCTACAGCCTGGAGGCTACTGTGTGGGATCACACGGCCACGCTGGACGCGAGGATCTTTACCAAGTGCGTCGACGAAGTGCTGCGTGCTGCCTTGGCGCTTCGGCCGGGCGACGCGGTACAGTCGCGAGAGAATGCGGAGCACGAGATCCGAGCCCGCTGAAGCAGACGAAGAGAAAAGCCTAGCTTTTGCGCTTGACACGCGTGCCGTTTCGGGCCGCGTGCTCCAGCCCAGACTACAGCACGGCTTGGGCAGACGCAAAGAAAAGGCGCTCTCGGGGGGGAGGGAGGAGAGTTGAACTTGAAGCGCTCGTTGGGAGCTTTGGAAAGGGAAAGAGAAGAAAGAGAGAGAGAGAGAGAGAGAGAGAGAGAGAAAGAGACAGAGAAACAGAAAGAGAAAGAGAAAGAAAAAGAGAAAGAGAGAAAGAGAGAAAAAGAGAGAGAGAGAGAGAGAGAAGCAAGGGGCCAAGGACAGTTCTCCAAACTATAGTTGTTCACTGCTTTGAAACTTCCGCCCCCCGGCTCTGCCGGACCTTACTTGTAAACTCTTCTCACGTCCCCTTCGCACGTGAAGGGGGAAACACGGAAGGTGGAAACGAGGCCATTGTAAAGAATTCAACGGACCCACCCAAAAACGGTTTTCCTCTTGGTTGTCCCTATAAAGCACCAACAATTTGTTGACGTTGGAAGGGGAGCAACACTTCAGAAATTTTAGCAGCCAAGCGGATTTGGATTTCAACCACTGATCCACCATAAGCAAACAAATGGAACCTGTTTCCCACCAACAACCATGAAGAGCCCATTGGATTGAACTCCGAGGTCACCTCTGATCAACTTTGACCCCATCCTCAGGATCCTCCTTAGGAGCTCATTGGCTGATTGGCTCCGCGCTCCCTTCTCGGGTTGGTTCTGATAAGGCACAGCTCTCTCGCACACACCGAGCCAACGGCCCGAGGTTCCGGTTGTCCGCGCCCAGCAAGCCCTGAGCGCTCGAAGGGATGTTCGAGCTCTCTCGTGTCGAGGCCTGGGGGGTGTGTGTGGGTGTGTGTGTGTGGGGGGTGGGGGTGGGGGGTGGGGGGTGGGGGGGGGGGGCCACTTGGCAAGTTTATTTTATTCAACCCCAGTTTATTCATAAGGGGTGTTTTTGGGATTCGTGGGGAATCAACGCATGCCCCTATTCATAAGCTGGGCCTGATGAATATGGGGTCAACATTACACATGGCTATAACCCGTTTGCTTGCATGGGGGTAACACAATGAGCCACCGGGCATCTGCTCTTTTCGAGTGCCCTTCGTGGCTGAAGTCGGAGCCCAACCAGGGGTTCAAAACCCGGGGCCAGGGGCAACGGGCCTAGGTCGAACTCGAGTGACATCCTTAAAACTACACTCGGAATTTCGGAATGGCGGTTTCAAGGGACCGCAAAGTAAATCTCAAGCCCCTGAAAATGCAACTGTAAGGACCCACAGTTGCTCAGGCTTGTACAGTACTCATACCCCATTAAACAAGGTAGTAGATCTCAGCCCTTGATCTGGAACCTCGTCCGAATCAACAGCGGACAGGAACTGCCGCCACAGCTTATGGATCATTACTGCCACTACCACGATACCACGCCGCCCCCACATGTCCGCAGGCCAGCTGGCGGGCGCGGTTGCGTTCGAGGGAAAGCGCACCCTTGGAGATGCGGGGCAAGTGGCACGCGCTCAACAGAAGTCCAACAGGTGCTCTAGTGGGAGCCGTCGTTGGACACCCTGAAGCGGCTACCGCAGCCGAACCCGCGTGAAGGTTTCGTGCTGATCCGCGAACCGCACGTAACGCTGCCGCATATCCTGGACCAGCAGGCCCTTGCTCCAAATACATAATCCCTGAGCTGGGCCAAACAAAGTCTGAACTTCTTTACAAGCAACATGGTCCTTAAACCAGAAAACAAATCAATAATTCCTGTTGAAATAAGGATACTCTTGGTTGACGTTGGAAGGGGAGCAACAAATTAAAATTTAGCAGTTCAGTGGGGATTTCCCACAAAACCACAATAAGCAAAGATGTAAAATGTTTCTCAACAACAAGCATGTACTTGTCAAACACCCCCAAAAGACGCCTTTTTCAACGCCCGAAACCTCCCGGCTTGCCAGCCGCGCATTCAACGCGTGAGTCCGCGCCTGGTTCTGCGCCAGCACCAGATCTATCAGCTTCTCGTGGACCTTCTTCGCCTGCGCTTTCACCAAACGCGCGGGAAAACAACACGCAAAGAACTCGGTTGGGCCGCTTGCAGCACCATGGGGGGTTGGCCAAATTCGGCCTCTGCCCTTTTCAGTTTTGGGGACCTGTGCCGGCGAATCCGCCTTTTAAAGTGGAGAAACAGGCCTTTGGACCCAATCGACATGGAAGGAACGCAAGATGCGATTCGCATGGGAGAGTCCGATTTTTGAGGGTACCAACACCAAAAGGAAAACCGAGACCTCCAGTGAAAAAAGGGGGCCTTCTCCGAAATCGTGCTTGCAATGCTCGGCGAGTCTTGCACTGCTGCAGATTCTGGAACCATGGCTTTTGAGGAATCTCCTTCTCAGAACCCCCTTTTAGATTCCACATTCTTTTCTGCAAGGAGCCTTTGGTAGACAGACTTGCAAGGGGAGGTGTGTGTCCAAACATGTCACTTGAGGCTCCTCAACAAGATTTTCAAGGGCCTTTGCAAAGGGTGCCTGGCTCACATGATCTTTGTTAGTACCTGGCTGAGTTGGCAAGTGACAAAGGGTAAGCCTCAAGTGAAATGCCTCTGATCATGACTCGTACTGCATATGACCAGATCGAGGAATGACTTTTCGGGAGATCCACGTGCGAGCTTCCTTGAGAAGCTGGCAATGGAACCAACCCGGGCTTCAAATGGGGGACCTTCCTCTCAGAATTCTATGCAGCCCGAACAAACATAGACCAGATCTCTGAATCCAGATGAGGCCAAAGAGGAATTGAAGTGACCGCGCTAGAGCAACCGCTACAGAACAACCACTGGGGCTCCCATCGATTGTTCATTTGAATAGTCCCTCATTGCAGTTCCCCATGTCCGCCCAAGTGAACCATAGACTGCAGCACCAGTGATCTTGCTTGTTACTCAAATGATATGGGCACGTTGCAATAATTCCCCCCTTGCAAAGGGGATCTGCCCAAACCGACGAGTCGCCTCCTCGCAGTCGTCCCGCAGGGGCAGCTTTGAGAGGACCATGTCCCACGCCTCTTCAGCTCGGCGGCCGAAACAGTTGAAGTTCAGGAACAGCGCAGTGGGCTCCATCGTTTTTGTTTTTGGGGGAGGTTGACTCACTCTTTTGAGCTTAGGGAAAGACCGCCCGCTTTTTGGCGTGTTCTGTTTCGCAAAGTGGGGTAGGGGTTCACTGATCTTAGTCATGAGCATCCTTCCTGAACCAGGTAAACTGCCAGCCTTGCTCCGATTGCGATCTTCGTGCTGGCAGGTGGCAGGGTGGTTTGTTCTGCTGTTGCCTCAGCACGGATCCACTGGTTTTTCGGCTCGAGGCATTTGGTCCTAAACAGAACACAGCTGAGGCATTTGTTGCAGGAATGTCGCTGGTTGCTGGCTCATGAGTTAAGGGATGGCCTCTAAACGCGCTTAACCGTTTAGTGCTCAAATAGTTTGATGTTTAAGCGTGTTTATCCCTCTCCTGAAACTGATCGTGGGTTCTTCAGGCCCCATTTCTGACCCGGGGTGGGCGAGGCACTGAGAAAGCGACTGCCGACGAAAGGGCCCGCGAAAAAGTGTGCTTGATCTTCATCTTGGGAGGGAAAATAACGATGCACAAAACAGCTCCGGGAAAAAATGCCCAGAACGGTTCACGCTTTTGCCATTGACTGAGTTCACCTTAGCCTGCGATTTGAAGGTGGTTATGCCTGTGGAATGCTGAACGCCGGGCCGGTAACCAATGCGCACGGCGTTGAGTAGTTGTTCGAGCTTCCTTGGGACGCTGACCTCTTCTTGGTAGGACCTTCTTGAAAACACGGGATGGGGAATCACTAGTCTTAGCTCGACTTTGAGACAAAGGTGAGGGAGCAATCATGTTGGCCCCGGAGCAATAAATCCCTGTGCGCCCTTCTTTTTTGGGGGATACCCCTTTTTGGTGGCTTTTACAGGACACCAGGAACACCGAAGCCATTTCGGGGCTTCCCTTTCCTTGCTCAAGCCCTGCCCCCAATGTCCTGCACATCGGGCGGACAGAGCTGCCCCTTCTCCTGACGACCCGGAGCTTTGGGAACAAGGTTCCGACTTTTGTTTTTTGGGGAAAAAGGGACTCATGAAAGCCATGAAAAGCGACTTACTTTTCATCTCTTTTGCCCATGATAAAATGCAGGTGCCTCCCCTTACGCCAATTTAACTTTGGGCCCAAGTGTCGACCGGGGATCTCCCAAAAATTGCGCGAGGGATGACATCTCGGAGATGGACACCACCCCAACACATGCTGCTACGGTGCTAGACTCAGTTGTTCAGTGACCCTGGAAAAAAAAGGGAACCCTTTTTTGGGAAGACCATTTTAGTGGGGAAGCCACCAAACAAAAAAAGGAAAAAGGGAGCCACTGAACAACTGAGTAGATGGGGGCTCTGAAGGAAGACAAAAAAAAAGGCACAACCTTCAACAAGGTTAGCTGAGTTTGGCTTTTATTTCCTTTGGCCCCCGGAAAAATAAACATCTGTCCAGTAGTGATAGATTCCTGTCAAAACCAAGAAGGGAAAATCAACATAAGCAAATTGAATTTTGCGCTGAATTTTCCAGAGTACTGACCGTTGCTCATGTGATCGGCCCCAAGTCAGGAAGACGACTGCGACTGTATGGCCCCTCCTTCAGCATGCTCAGCATAGCAGCCACCTGGGTATGGTCAGAGTGAGGCCCCAAATTTAAATTTGGGCCAGCCTGTTGAACCATGGCTTAAGCACCTATATATTATATTGTTGTTGTTCTTTTTCTGGTTCAGGGTGGGTACACACATATATATATATATATAATCTGTATGTGTGTGTATATATATATATTATAGATAAAATGTGTACAGTACATCCTCATCCAGTTTCCGCTTAGGCCAACTCTTTGGTGGTTGAACCACAGTCGTTGCCGACGGACTCAACCTTGATAAGCAATCCCATTCTCGTATGAACACACACACACACCAGTGCTGTCTTGCTTCTCGCTCTTTCAGATGGCTTCGCAACACAGCTGGGGTGTTCTCAGGTCCCCTGCAAACAGTTTGACTCTTGGTGGGTTACATGGCCCGGGGAACCACTAACCAAGGGGAATAGAACGGAGTCCTAAGTACAAGAGATTGGCATGGTGAAAAGCTGCTTACGACAGCAGCGGGATATGGCAGGACCCCCGTTCGCCTTTTTTGGGGTTGCGTGAACATCATCCAAGATCGTTCTATTGGCAAAAAATAAACACGCCGGTCTGTGGGTGTCTGATAGCTTCTGTTTGGGGCCTTCTTTATATTGCTTGACCCGCGACACTTTCCAAACCACCAACTAAAAGCGAAAGTCGGAGGAAACAACGCAACACAACCACACTGACTCATGCCCCAACCCCCCCCCCCCCCCCAGACCCGAATCGTGCTTCGTGCTAATCGCGGTCCTCACCAACACCACACCTTTAGCCATAGGAATGGCTAAATGTGGGTGATCTTCCATTCGCCTCCTGACACCCTTGGAGGGAGAGGGACCGTGCCCCTTTCTCAAGTTCAACCCTGAAAATATCTCAGGTCAAAAAGCAAATGCAAAACAATTCCAAGGAGATCCCAGAACAGGTACCCCTCCGAATCCATTACTGGAATCGCTTTCAATTTGGACCGGTTTGACCACTTTGCTGCTTGGGGGGCTTCTTGGTACTCACAGCAACCGGCAACTTCAAATCAACTTGCCACAATGCCCCACCCCCTTGCCCCCCCAAAAGAAGTTTCCTACTTGGCCAACCCTTTAACAAGATACTTGCTTGGTTGACGTTGAAAGGGGAGCAAACATTTAAATTTTAGCAGTCAAGTGAGGATTTCCCACTAAACCACAATAAAAAAAAGTAAAATGTTTCCCAACAACCATGCTGGGAGCCCTTGGCGGAGACCCAACTCGGAGCCACATCCACTTCCAAGCCGCGGCGTTGTCCAAGGCGATCCTGGCCTTCTCTTCCTGACAGTCGATCCATCGATCGACCGGTCGCTTGGGGAGCAATGGGAGCAATCGGTCGGTTGGTCGCCCCGTCTGCAAGCCGGTTTTTCCCTGTTTGTGGCTCCGAGCCGGAAAATCTCCAACTGCTTCGGCCAAAAAGTGAAAAAACTCCAAAGATCTGACCAAGTAGCCACAAAGTGTCCATGGCCAACAGGGCAGGCGTTTGGGGTCCCATGGACGCGTCTCTCGCTTCGGAAACGGGACAACGAGGCACCGAGCGACCGAGCGCCCGGGGCCGGGGCCCGTTTCTTGGGCTTCGCCCCGCTGAGGACTCGCGCCAGGGCCTTGAAGACCTCCGGCGACGCCTGGCGCGCGGGGCGCGGGGCGTTTCGGGAAATTGGTTGGGATGGCCCCTGGTTCGGGGCTTTGGGGTTGCTTGGTAGGTTGGTTTGGTTGGTTTGGTGTGGGTGGTGTGGGTGGTTTGGTATAGGTTGGTTTTGGCTGTTGGTTTTGGTAATTGGATGTTTGGCTTGGTGCTTGGTTTGTTGGGGTTGCTTCCGTAGGTTTGGTTGGCTGTTTTTTTTGGTTTTTTTGCCGGGGGGGGGGGGGACCCTTTTTTGGGTTTCATGTCAATTTGTAGGGGAGTAATTGTATTCGTGATTCCGATGCCCGTGACGTCAACTAAGTGATTCTATTGGTACCATCCTTCCAGCTACAACTCGGCTTTGGGTCGCAGAATGGCTTCCCTTAGCTATGGCGACTGGACGCACTAGGTTTGGTTTGCCTTCAAAACACGACAGGAACGGATGAGTGCCAACTAAACAAGAGACATAGCCGGGGACCCGGGGAAGCGCTCATGCGCACAAATCTCACACACGCACGCACACTCCTCTTCCCTTCTCACGGGTCTAATATATACATACATATAAAATAATAATACATATATATATATATATAATGCTTTGTTTGGGGCCCAAAATGGTGCTTTTCCTTTGGGCCCTCCTTCAAACCCACAAAAAGGGGTACCATCTCAAAACGATTCACCCATTTCTGGTTGGTGTCCTTGGCAGTTCCATGGATTTCTGAATTTTCATGGAAGGGGCCTATGGTGCAATCCCTGGGAAGCCTAGGATAAGCTCCGAATAAGGCCTACGGGGGGTTCAATAGGTGATAGCCCCCCCCTCCGCGTAGCTCTCCTTGTGGGTGCATTCGAGCCAAATCAAAGCTTGTTGTTTGACTGGTCCCAAAGCCATGTAAAGAACAAAGGGTGGATATCCGCACTACCTACTAATCGACCTTCATCTATCCAAGTTTTGATTCTGGCTATCCACGCTTGTCGGCTACTTGGCCCAAATCTGGCTACCCTTTGGAGGATCCTGCGGTTTACGCTCATCTCCTGGATCCACATTCGTAGTCTTTTGGGGTTGGATGCTTAAAGGGGACCGATTCCAAAACCTGGGGATGTCCATGGGAAAATGCTTCGGCACTCGTTTTTTTGTAGTTGATTTGAAACACCCTGCCAAAAGGAAACAAAGCGATCACTCTCTCTTTTTTTGGTACGTTTCCTCCCAGCCCCGCGGGAGGATTCGTACCTTCAAGATCAATTTCTTTACTGGGTGTCTGGGCTCGGCTCGGCTCGGCCGGCTTGATCCTTCCCATCGCCTCGGCGAACTTTGGCAGAGGCGCTGCCAAGTTCACGGCATAGGCAGCTGCTGTCCTGTCGCATGTTTTGTGACCTGGTCATGTCAAAAGGTGGCCCCTTTTGCCCAGTTAAAGCCGACCGAAAACACGGGGGACTCCCCTAAAACACCCACCTATGGGCGCCTGGCTAAATAGCAGGGCCTTACCAACAAACACCAGAATAAAGTGGCAGATCCAAATGTTCATCATCCACTGTCGGTGCGTGGAAGCAGGCTTCAACCTAAACTACTACACTCCTATGATGATGACTTCATCTCCCGGTAAAGCACCCCACGACCCCAATATCTAATCATGTCAGCACTTACAGTCCACTGCTTGAGTGCGCGTGCGTGTGTGTCTCCGTGTGTGTGTGTGTGTGTGTGCGTTTATTCGTGTTTGTCTATAGGGTACCCTTTTCAGGTGGCATAAAGAGAAACCAACAGGCAAACCCCTCTTGTTTGTTTCTCCTACTTTGACTCATGAGGCGTTCGGTGACCGGCGGATATCCTTGGCACCGGGGGGAAGGGAACCGCGCTGGGTGTTGAATACAGGGTAAAGCCTGAAGAGAAAGAAAGGGAGTCCGTGACAGCCTCTAACCTTGAGCGTCACATGACCAATGGTCACCTAGCGCAAGTGGCTCGACCTCTCTACTCATAGTTGTAATCCGGACGCCTTGAGGAAGCCACCCGGGGTTCCCTTAGCTTGCAAATCCATGCAAAGGGCCGGAGAATGACGGCTTCTCTCTCCCCTTCTGCGTTTGCTGGACTAACATGAAATGGGCTCTGGGCGGAGTGCTCTTTTTTGATCCCACAAAGATGTGCCCCCAAGAACACGGGCATGTTGAGATGCGCCAGTGAGATAAACACTTCCGAACTTTGACCATACTGTGGATGGACGAAATCTTGCACCACTTTGAAATTATTTGTTGGTTTTTACGGGGGAATCGAATACTTCCAGGGTTTCTTAGGTGGTGCGGAACGTTATTTGTCAGGTTGTCAACTCTACGATGGAACTTTCACGTCTGTCCTGGAGTCCTGCCCCAAAAGGGGAGGACGCCTATTGTTGACAATGTCACGCACGTAGGGGCAGCAAACAATATCGCTGGGGTGTCGAGTTTGGGTGTTGTTCGATTGATATGCGAGTTGATAGGTCAGGTATCGGCTTTGGGATCCCCTTGCTCACATTCCCAGTTGCCGTTGCAATCATGATTCTGGGGGACTACCAATGCAATGATTTAGCCCCTGACAATACCTGGGATTGGTACGGATGGATTGTGACTAAATTTCTATCAGGGGTTAGTTGGCCGGATTCCTTGTTTGATTGGCTTTCCTTTTTTCCAACTTGGGGCACGCTGGAACCCTTTTTGGGTGGCTTCAAAGACACCAACACAAAGCCGCACCCATTTTGGGGTGTCCCCCGCAAAAACAAATAATAATAATAATAACAATAATAATAATAAACCGAGCCAGCCATTTCATAGAACCCGTCAAACTGGTTTTCCCCGCCAACCACGGCACCACTGGCGCGTCTTTTTGTTCCCGCAGGACTGGCGCTCACCGCTGGGAGTCGAGGCGGCTTCCAGCGACCTCGAGGGCTCGAAGCCCTGGACCCAGAACTAAAAGGTGATCACCTTGTGGCACCTCTACTAAAAATGGGAACCCAACATGGGAAAACCCAAAAGGTCAAGAGGTTGGCTTTGGACAAAATAGCCCCACAAATGGGGTGAAGTCCAACAGTTTTAAGGATAGTAGGGCCCGGGTTCCTGTGTGGCGTTTTGGGCTTTATGTTCCAGTAAACCACTATGGTTTAAAACAACCTGATTTCGGTTTCCCTGTGAAGTGGGGCTGGTTGTTTGAACAAGTTTCGCTCAATTTTGCTAGGGGTACCCTACAAATGAGTCTTTCACTGCGGACAAAACAAGCACCAACTTGACCTTGTTCTCTGGAAAACGAGAGACTCCCTTTGAACATGACCACCCCGTTTTGACCATGGACAAGAGATAGCTCGGCACTGGCACATGTCTGCCATGCGCCGGGCTTTGCCTGTTGCCAACATCTTCACGAGAAAATCCGCTTTCCGCACCTCGCAAACCCATCCCCAAACAAATCAAGAGGTCCACGCCTACCCTCTCTGTCCCGGCCTCACTCCGGCGTGTCCGGGCCCCTCTCCGAGTCCCTCTTCAAAGTCAGAGGGCCTCAGTTCACACTCGATTGGATGAAAGTGTCCAGTCCCAAACGAGTTATGATCGTTACCTGGTACAAAAATGGTGAACCCAGAAACATGTAAGGAATTGAAAAGGCGGATATCCGCAACCGTTTATGGCTGGGATTGCCCCTTAAGCTTCATTTACCCGGATTTTGATTGTGACTCAAATGGGGGTTGATCAAAAGGTCCGAAATACATGGGATGGCCATTGGTTGGAAAACCACCAGAAAGGACGACATTTCCCACATGGCAAAAGTTACCCATGGTCATTTGGGGGACTTTAACGGATTGATCAACCCCATGAGCTCATTCCTTGTTTCCTTTAAGGGATCGCTGGGTTCATTTCCAAAACCCTTCCTTTTCCTGAGAAAGCTGATTCTAGCTCCAAATCAAGCCCCGAATGCACCAGTGAGTTTCATCCAGCTGCAGTGAACACCCGAGGCTCTCAAGGAAATTAGATGCCACTTCACAGGTGAAGGGAAATCCAGATGGGACCACAAGTGTGAGACGCCCGAAAAAGGTGTTTTTTTGCGTGTGTGTTGGAGGGTTCCCTTTTCAGTTTGGGGGAAAGCGAAAGGAGAATCACCCGTTTTGGGGGGTCCCCCTACGTTGACACAGACGAACACACCGCTCCCCAAGCACATCGATTTGGGGAAGACTAAAGCAGCGAAGTGGGTGTGGTAGTTTGACAGAAGCGGGTGTGGCCATGTTCCTTGCCGGAAAATGGTGGGATTTTGTTGAGAGAAAACCGCCAGGGATTCCCCTGGACAGGGCATGATCTATTTTGGGGACGTTTAACTTCTTGCTGGTGAAAAGGAAATATCAGGGGAATCCAAAAAGTGAAAGTTTAAGATCCCACCCAATAGCAGCAGAGACCTAGGGCACCTTCAAAAAATCAACGCGTTTTTTTGCTTCGAGCAGCAGTTCAGCAGCCAAATGCCCACCAGCGTAGAGGTCGCGGAGCTCAGAAACGACCAGGACGCCTCCACCTCACAACAGCAACACCCGGAAACGGCTGGGTTCCAAGTTTGGTTTGCTTGAAACCGACCCCAAAACGGTACCCTGAAGGCAACGCCATACCCCTACATCACCCCAAAAGAAAACAAATCCTGCAACAAATGATCTGTAAACTTGCCTTGGGAAACTGGGGACCCTGGATCCTTCGTAGGTTAGCAAACTGTGTTCTTGGCAGCCCTCTTAACATGGTGTGAGGCTCGGCGCCCGGCACACCAGCAGGCTTTACTGGACACTGCTGCCATTTGTCGGGGGGTTCCTCACCCAATCAACCGCCAACAACGATGTCAACTAGCGAAGTGAAGGAAGGGCAGTGCGAGTTGTCAACACGTTCTCCCACCCGCGGCCCTAGTACGAGTTGAAGCGCGCTCACGTGGGGGCGAGCCTCACGAATGTGAAGAATCCAAACGGACAACAGGGTATGCTTGAAAACATCGAAAGTGTGAAGCTGCTAGATTTGATAAGACACCCACCGAAAGAAGCCGGGTGAACAACTCTTAACATATGTGAAAAAAAGCTGAACGTTGAGCTCAGCTGAAACAAGCCTCTGCGAAGCCATTTGGGTTGGCCTTCGGTGATGTGCGATCTTCCTCCGTTCAAAACCACACAAAGTCTTAAAGTCTTCCCCACAAGTTGAAGCGTTCTTTGGCCCAGGCAATACGCGAGGAGAACTGCCCCCACAGAATCGTCTTCTCTCTTTTTATGGTGGGTTTGAATTGACTGGGAAGTTGTGGAGTTTTTACTTTCTACAAGAACCAGGAGTTCGAACCTCCAAACTACCAATCCAAACCACCAACCAAGGGTTGCCTGATTATTTGGGGACCCCAACCATGTCGGTTTTTCCTTTGGTTTCCCTTGGCGGTACCCCAACCCAAACTAGTTGAAACGTTGAAAGAAGGCTCCGCCAGCTCGGCGCGCCATCCGAAAGAAGCGCCTGGTCACCAAAGAAGGCAAGGCTCAACACCACCGTCAGCCTTAGGACGGTTTCCCAATGGAAGCACTGTTTTTTGCTGCCGAGTGTTGGTTATGCTACCACCAAGAGTAGGTTCGCCCGTGCACCTTTTTAAAGTTGTTTGAAAGGGAACCAAAAGCATTACCCCATTTGTTCGGCCCACCCATTTTGATGCACATCCAGTAAGTTTGAGGTTGCTGGTTCTCACATATTCTATTGATGAGTCGGAATGACCCCGAATTGAAGAATGCCAGTGGTGGTTTCCTTTCAGGGGAGTTCTTTAAGGGCATTCCTTGAAACCTTTGGTGCCGTAGGATATTATGCCACCACCATACCATGCATATTAGCAAAATCCACCAATCGCAGCAGTTGGCAGGTGGTTTGTACCATTCAGAGGGGGCGTTCAAAAAGGTTCGGTTTGTGGAGTTTGTACATCCACAACCACTGGTTATGCTACCACCAAGAGTAGGTTCTTCGATTGCTACCACCCAACCGATATTCCCACCCAATGGGAATTGATGCCATGGGAGAAGCTGCCATGGCAGGTAACTGGGGGTTCTCTCTTTTTGTTCAAATATGGGTCCGTCTTTCCCCCCCCCCCCCCCATATTAACAAAGAGGGGATTATTGATCCTGGGTTGACATTACCCTCAAACATATACTCAATGGTCTTCCCGAACATAGTAAAGTCCACGTGCTGGGGAAGTGAACATTCTCCGAATGCAACCAAGACCACCAACAACCGATGAGACTTCACTCCCCACAAGCCACCCAAAACTGATCGGCTGGTGACATTGCGCCTTCCTTGTAGCGGTGTAACTTATGTCTCCTGCTGTTTGCTGAATAAGTTATTGGAATCACCGGCGTGTATCCGGGATCATCTGTATATGGGGGACTCCACCTCGAATGACACTCGATGTTCCACGTGCTTTCCAAGCGGGTTCTTGCTGGAGAGTGACTTCCCATTTTTTGCTCCAGTATCCTTTCCAGAAAGACTTGCCACAAAGGACGGATCTGGCTTTGAGCGATTCTTTTCAGAATGGAAGGGAACCCCGAAAAAAAAACACCTTCCTTTTTAATCTCCGAGTGCGCCTCACGTGCCCAAAGGACCAAATTTGAACGCAAGGTGAAAATGTAACGATTAGCTCAAAGGGTACTTGAGGCGGATCAGATCAAAGGCAAATCCTTTTCAACCCATCTGCACATGTTACGCTCATTCCCAGACCTTAAACAAGAATTGGATCCAATGGACCATCATTGTGAGCTCGTTAATGGCACATCTGGCATGCAGAATCAGACATTTTCTGATTCTGCTTCAGTCGGATGGTCCAAGAGAAGCAACCGAATCTTTGGTTTACTCAAATGGCAAGCCCAAAAAGCGTCTAAAGTCGTATACGGAACCCAGAAGGGCCTCGTCTTGGTTTGCTGGGCTGTCCTCAGATGTCCAGCTAGAAGTTTAACTTTTTGCGGTTTAAATGGACACCCCCACTAAACCATCAAAAACAAAAACCTGATGGGAACCACCGAGCTTGGAGACCTCAACGAAGGAATCCCCTGCCCACAAACTTCAGATTCGCTTTGTCGGGGCGCAGGTTCGTAGCCACCATGAAGATCCCCACAAACCGCGACAACTCGGCCTGGCTTGGTTCGCTTCCATTTGTGTTTCTCAAAAAACCCAGGCCCCGCCCTATTTTCCTGCAGTGTTTCTCATGGTTTGTTGACCCTAAATGGCTGGTTGTCTGTTGGTTTCCCTTGAATTACTCCCCCAACATGGGTCCACCATCTTGGAAAGCACTCAATTGGAGCCGGAAGGGGGGGGATGGTAGTGTCAAAATTAGGGGACCTTTTTTCTTGGCACTTCGACGGCACCAGGGTAAAAAAGGAAAACTTATCTTCGATCGGAAGTTTGGAGCGGGTTTGGAGCCATACGAAATACCTTGGCCCCCAACGAAATAAGCTGGGCTTTGCGATTCCAACAAGGGAGGCAGAGTCCAATGACCTAAGTCTAAACGGGGAACCAGCTCAAAATGAGTGCTCAACTCGTCAAGAGCAGCCAAAGCCCCAGTACGGGGTCCTCTTGGTTTCCTCAAGAGAAAACGGGGCCCTTTCCAACTAGGAGTGCAATACTTCACCAACCCAACACAAGCGGAAGGCCTGGAACCTTCACCACGAGCCAGGTTTTTATGTATCTTTTTGGAAAATTGATGGATTTCACTGACATGGGGGTTGATCAAAAGGTCCTTTACATGGCATGTCCAGTGGGGAAAAAGAGGAACCTGTCCTACATGGGACAATGTACCCATGGTCATTGGGGGCCGAACGGATGATCAGCCCCCATGTGTTAAGCCGCCAACTGAACCCATTGGAATGCAACCAATCGTGGCCTCGGTGCGGGCCAACTGCTGTGGGCCAGGCTTCTGACCATGTTTTGTCTTGGCTTCTGGTTCTTCTTGCAGCTGTGATACCAAAGTGGTTGCACTTTAGCATTTTGTAGGGGATTCGCCTGATCTCACAGAAGGATATCTCACTTTCCACAGCCATCCCCAGCTTTCTTGGAGAATGGTGAAGCCTCGGCACCTTGACCGGCCACTTGCCTGGAAGCCCATCTGCTGGCAGTGCATGATGCAAAGGATGCAGGTGCCCTGCAGGATTTTCAGCCGATCTCAAGGATCAGTTCCATGAGAGAGACGGTACACTGGTCACTTGAAAAGCTTGGCGCAAAGAAAAGCCAGAGGAAGACACACACGCATTTTTCAGGATCCCCGATTTATTTATCAAACCGAACAGATCAAAAGGACAGCTATGAGCATGGCTTTGTCTCAATACATCCGGAGGAAATGTGTGGCTTCTCTTTGGAACTTCAAAGTGAACCATGGAAAAAAGCGCACTCACATCTTGGCCCACAGTCCACGGGTGCTCCAAACATATACATGTATGCACATTATTTTCTGTTTCATACGGTGGATGGTTGCGAAATCCCTTCGCGCCACGAATGAAACCATGGTTGAAACAGGGGAATCATCATTCCTAGGTGTGCGCAGAATTTCGTCCATCCACAGTATTTGGTCTACACACTATAACATGGTTTCGGGAGAGTCAGGAAATACGAGCCACGCACAATATTATTTGTTCCCCTGCAGATGTGCAACTTGGGTTTCGGGGTGTGCGGGAATTCTGGTGGCCCCAAGATGTCCTCCCCCAACCGACAGGAACGGGAATCCACAACAAATAAACCATAATGAAGACCCTGGTTGAGTAACAGCGGGGTGTTTCATCTCGTCGAGGAACCTTCCCGTGTTTTTTTTGGCGGAACGCCCGCTAACCGTTGACTAATATCCGTGGTCAGCATCACCAGGAACATTGAAACTTTGTGGCCTGATGGCCGTTGCTCCCCGACTAGGACTCCTCGCGTCTGGTCATTGTCATTCCCTTGCCAGGGGTCAAGAGACTACGGAGCTGCTCAAAGGTTTGAGTGGCTAACGTGGGTCGACTGGAGTTTCCAACGGAACCGGATGGGGAGCCAGGTTCAAGATCCAGTATGGGACCCCCAAACGCATGCAATGCAGGGTCCCTCTGTTGATCAATACTTAAAACTTGGGTCTACCGTGCTTCCGAATGCTTCCGAATCCGATCGCTGGAGCTCGCCATTGGAGATCCGAAAGAACTTGGTTCGATTCATGAGAGAAAACAAGAAAACAACAACAGGTCCTCGGTCTGGCTCATTCTTTTTGCGTATGTCAGGGAATCCGGGAAGCCCAAAGGGTCCACCAACCCGGAGGAATTGGTATTGACCAATCGAAAACCTCAGTGGCCCAGTTCGGACCCAGAAATAAAAGCCATAATCTTTGGAGGGCCATGACGAAAACCGGGCCAAGGGGAAACCAGGGCAAAAGCTCGAGTCGCTTTGGTTGCGAAATCCAGTTCGCACAAGTTCAAACACCTGGAATGAGTTGATTATTGTAAATACCAACAAACGGTACGGTTTCAACCATGGTTTGTCCACAGTATCAGTGAAATCCACCAATTTCCCAAAAAGGCACTGAACAATCTTACCCATGAAGGTTCCATGCGTGGCTTCCGCTTATGTTTGGTTGGTCCTAGTTGGAAAGGGCCCCCTATTCTCTCGAGGAAACCAAGAGGACCGTCTGTTGGGCTAGGCCCTCCAGTAGAGAGCTTAGAAAAAGGGTACACTTTTTGTGTGTAGTATATTTGAGTAGGGTTGAACAATTCTCATAAAAAAGGGGTGAGGAAGGGCACCAATTGCTGGGGGACCGTCTCTTGGGGCAGGCTGGCAAGACAGTCAGGGCCTTCAACAGGAGGGCCGCCAGCAGCGCCGCAGCGGATTGCTCCTGCGCCCGTGTGGGCGCATGGATGTTTTGGGAGAAGGCTCGGTGAGATCTCTCGTCTGGATGTCTTTTTCTTAAGGGTTGAACCCACAAATTTGGATTTCGGTTTTCCTCGAACCCCCAAATTGGATTTTTGGGTGTTCCTCGCATGGTTCTGACCCTGGAAGTGTCTTTAAGGTTGGGCCCACAAAATGGATTTCTTCCTTTAAGACCAGCCAACAAAGGGTTACCCCTCAAAAAAGACACACCCGTTTCAACAAATGAACTGGTGGTTGGAAGGAGACGAAGGACCTGGTGATACGGGAAACCGAGAACCACACAAAAGGGATCAGCAAGAATTAGTTGGGATGTAAGGCTGTGTCGTTTAAGAATTATGTCAACTTGGCGGTGAGGCAAAAAGCGACCGGACGCCTGGCAAAAGGGATCTTCCGAAGGATTTCTTTCCCTCAGGAACCTGACCACACGGAAAGGTCTCTAAACATTTCCCACTGAGATTGCACCATGTAAGCTGCGAAACGCCATGAAGCTGCAATGTGTTCAGCACTCCGAAAGCCAGTGCCCCTATAGATACCAATAATCTTACATATGATGGCTTCCCCCTGCTTTCCTTGCAAGGTGACCCCAAGTACTGGCTTTGGTTTCCCACTCAAAGCACACTCCAATAAGAAGGAGGTACAATACTTCCAACACTCCCACCGGAAATCAGTGGAATCCTTCAAATACCGGACAATGGGTGTGCTCGTTTTAGCGGCGATCCGTGAGCTCGTAGCAGTTGGCGCCAACTATTGTAATTTACGTTGAAATGAAAATTAAACTTTGAAGTGCTCCCCAAAAGGCACATTGACATGAAACCCAAACCACCCCCCCACCCACCCAAAAAAAGAAAAGACAACAGGTTCCCCTAAGAAAAATGGCTAAATGGGGGTTGCAAATCTGCAAGCAACAGTCCAAAACTTCTGGAAGTACTTCTCCCAAAGCTGTAGACCCTCAATGCACCAAGCAGGCTTCCATTCTTTGATTTCCGCACACACAAACAACTCACACTTCGTTGATTTTCGGTGCCTTTTTGCCCAAATGGAAACCTGCGTCTACCTATCCCAACATGGACCCCTTGGGTCGCTCCGTCCGTCCTGGGTGCCCCACTTGAGCAGGGCGTCCGCCAGGGTCCGCGAGCTCAGGAACTGCAACGCCTCAAAGAGCGCCTCGGACAGTTCGTGGAAAATGGACCATTACTTCCCGAGGTAGCCCTCGTCCTTCCAAAGTAGATGGCCCCCAAAGAAAGTTGTTTGTTTACCACTAGGGGCCGTTGACCACTGGGGGCCGAATCCAAGAAGCTTCAGGTTCAAGGACTCGGGAAGTGAGCTCTTCGGGGTCGGTGGTTTGGATATGGATTTGCACTGGTTCATATGGATGTAGAGAACTGGGAAACCCCGGGACACCACACCAGTCCACCAATTACTTGCTGGTTTGAGAGGTGAAATGACGCACAGAACTGAACCTTTCTGGTCCCTACGATTCCGTACGGAGCACCCATATGTTCATAGTGGTCTTCCAAGGGCCTCAGTGAAAACCATCCAAACAACACAGAGGAACCCCAATTGTTCCACTTGCGTTGCTTCAGCTGGCAAAGGGAACAAACCCCTTTGTTGACCGCCTCCGCTCATCATGTAGGTGGAAACAACCCGCCCCCCATGGCCTTTTAGGCTGAAAAAAGCGCGGTGATTCCCTCCCCCCCCCTCCCCCAAGAGAACCCCGTCCGTCCCCGTCCACCTTTCGGCCGAGCTGCGGTGAGGAAGGCCCAGCAGCAAGCGGGCGGCCAGTGCAGCGCAAAGGCGCTCAATGGCACCAGGCCGCAGCCCAGCAGCGCGCCTCGAATCGGGGCCCTGGGAAATGGAATGACCCCAAGAGACACAGGGAATAACCCTAAACCTGGAATTGAATAATGTATGACCCGAATATACACGAAGAAATGGAATGACACGAAATGGAATTCGGCATTCATCCCGAAGAATGGCCCATCCAAACTCGCGGAAAACGACCCCCCCCCCCCCCCCATGTTTTTGGTCACGGAAAACCTTCGCGACAAAAAGGAAATTTGCGTGCTTTTTTTTCAGGCCCCTGTTTTTGTGTACGGATAAGGTTCGGGGGAAAGAGAACATGGCGTGTCGGGGGTTTTTGAGGATACGTCCCGCTTTCGGTGGCTTTGAAGGGAAGCTTAGAGGCAAGCCAAACAAAGATGGGGTCCTCGGGTTGAGACACACTTGGTTTGACCCAAAATTACTCAAATTGACGTGCCAGAAACCGATATGGGAATGATTGTGGGGAACTCGAGAAGAGTTTGGGAGGGAAAGCCAAAAGGAAAGCTGCCACCTGTGGTCCCGAATTGGTTTGCGAGGCCAAAAGGACGCCTGCACAGAGAATTGAAGCAATGACAAAGAACCAGTGCAACTGGGCGTGCCATTTTTTTTTTGAGGGTGCCCCTTCTTGGTGGTTCTGAAGAAATGCCAAAAGGACAACCATCCATTTCTGAAGTCCAACTTTAACAGCGACTCACCCGGTTGCTTCTGAAAACGGTTGCTCCGATCGCAAGCTCGCTCAAGCGTTGCAAGCCTCCGATCTCACGCAACGAATTGGTCGCTTCAACTTTCTGCGGCCATCGCCCTAATGATCAAAGGCCGCATTCCACTTTTGAAGTCTTCCAATTCCCTCCGATTCCATTTTTAAAGATGTTTCCAATTCCGGTTTTGCAAAAACATCCATTTTTAAGGGATTTTGCAAAAAATAGGTTTTTGGTCACCAACCTGGGTTGGCCACAGACCACTGGCGAAAAATATTAAGGAAATTGACGCCCAACACCCGCCCAGCCCCCTCGAAGCTCACACCGCTCGCTGGCGAGGCGGCATTCCCTTTTCAGTGGCGGCAGACAGGGTAAGTCGGCAAGCGCTGGCATACCTGGCACGAAGCGAAAACCAATGCTCAGTCAACGTGTGCTTTAGCAAGTTTACTAGCTGCGCTCTTGCTTCATGTTTTCACGCTGAAGATCCGGCGGCAGGCAATGCCTGTAAGTGCTTGTTCTCGACCCCGCAAACACGGTGAAGGCTCCGTGCTTGCATGAAAAAATTCCAGAGCACATCCTTGGCCGAGGTGCTGGCAGGCCCTTTCAACTGCACAACCTTGGCCTTTGCCTTCGCCTTGGCCTTTGCTTTGGCCTTTGGCCGCCCCCTGGCATTGGCAGTCTGCTCGGCAGACTGAATTATGGTCCATTGACCCCTGGACCACCGCACCAGAGACTTGAAAAAAGTCTCACAAACCCCGTCTGCATCGAATTGGGCGACGATCGCCAGTCTATCTGACAGCAACTTCCGGTGCATGAGGATGCCTTTGAGCTCACCTGCAGAAACATAATGACGCCAGTCGCTCCTGGAGATGACAGGGATGCCGTAGGTGGCGATCATGACAGCCATCTTGGCAAACTTGGTCCTTGCGTGTGAGCCACTTTGGTCGAGACACGCGCAAACGAACGCAAAGACACAGAAGCACAACATGAGATAAGCGCCAGACACTTCAAAGGAAGCACAAACAAAAGGTAGCAGCGCCAGGGAAAGCAGGCAACGCGCTGAGACGGAGCCACGCAAGGCGAGCTAACGGCAAAGCCAGCAAGCGAATGACGCAAAGCATAGCCAAGCGAAGCCGCGCAAAGCTAGGGCAAACGAGCAAGTCAGCCAGCAAGAAGCAAGCTAGAAGCAAGCAAGCAAGCAAGTTTGCAGGACGTAAGGAATCTGTGAACGTGCGAAACCGTAGACACACGCATATATATATATATATACACGTATATGTAGACAGAGACAGACACACATGCGCAGCCAAAAACAAGCAAAGCCAGCCAGGCCAAGCCAAGTCTTCTTTGTTTTTAGCCTCTCATTCGTTTTCATCGTCGAGCGTCGGTTACTTCTTCAGGTCGCTGGCCTTCGCTGCTTTCTCTTTTTGGCAAGGCTCGCTTGTGTCTCGTTCCGTTTGTCTCCATTTGGCTGGCTTCTTGTCTCTTGAACTTTGCTTCTGTTTGCCTTTCTGTCCCTGCCTCCATCTAGTCGCTGTAGTTTTGGGCCCTTGCGCGTGTCTTCGAGCCTTGCTCAGTATGTGGTGATTTTTGTCTGACTCTGGCTGCGACTATCCTTCCTTTTCTGCGCTTCTGACCATCTTTCTGGCTGTGCTTCTTTTCTTCCATAGTTCTGCGGCTGTATCTCTGGTCCTTCTATCTTCCTGCCATGCGACGTTCTGTTCACATCTTTTCTCGCAGCTGCTCTCGTTCTCTTTGACGCGGCTTGCGCTCCAGGGCTCGACTACACCGCCGTCTTCTTCGGTGATAGGCAGCGGCTTGCACTTCTTGGTGTCGTAGGTTTCCGACAGCCGGGCACGCACCTGGAAGCAGACAACCGAAAAATAATTTAACCTGGGCACGCTCGCACACATGTCACATAGATACTGCCCCTGCAAGCGCGCAACATGCAGCTGAGGCACCCATTTCTCAACAGTCAACAGCCATGTGTGTAAGGGGCCAGGCGGGGGTGGCCAGATTGGTTTGTCCGGCTTAGACTGCACGCCATCTGGGCTGCACGCAGACGGTAGCTTCTGCGCAAACATCAGGCGTGCTTGTTTGAAAGCACTTCCATTGGCGCCCACCTGCTTCCGCTTGGCAGGCATTGCCCTTTATGAGGCAACCGCACTGCAATCAGCTGCTGGGCACTGCAACACACACAAACCTAGCAAACTGCACAACATGGCAGCAAAGTGCAATGGCGATGTCAGCTATGCAACGTAAAGGACATTGTCCAATGTGTTTGTCTCGCGGAACAGGCAAGTGCTAAAACTAGCGCGTAGCCCTGAGCTGAGGGTCATGGGCGAAACATCGATTGCAGGCAGCTCAATCGAATGACACTTGCTTCGAGATACTGCATGCGAGTTTCTTTAAACAACAGTTAAAAGTGCGACGCGCATGCTTCCGCTTGTCTCGCAGTGAGAGACGGGATTTACCGCGGTCAGAATATAAGCACCCGAAAAAATGCCGAAACGAGTTGAAAGGACCCTCGCACGTTGCATCAGCCAAGCAGGACTTGACATGATAGAACGTGGCTTCAGGCACAGCCGCAATAACCGGATCTCTGCAAAATCCGCTGTCGCGGGCAAGACACGCCGGTGGGCGCTGTGTCCTGCTTGGTGTCTCAAGCGCGCGGTGTTGACAGCAAAACTGTCGATGCGGGTGCTACGTATATGATAACGCGCGTAGAGAACCCATTCATTGTCGCTGCTCGGCAGGCGTTCTTTTTGTTCTGATGTTTTTTTGTGCTTTGTTGCCCGGCTGGCAAGCTGGCGGCGGCGGCTTGGTAAAGCAGGTGAGTGGATAGGTAGATTGGTTGGTTGGCTGGCTTTGGCTGGTTCGCTGCTCGGCGTTGGGGGCGTGGCTGCCGCAGTAGCAGCTGTCTTCGTCACGGCTGTCGCCTTTGCCGCTCCTTCTTGTCGTCGTCGCTGTGACGTCATCTTCGCCGTCGCTGCGGCTGCTGCAGCTGCTGCTGCGGCTTTTGCTGCAGGCGCTGCTGCTGCAGTCTTGTGGTGGCGGCAGCAGCGGCTGCTGCTTGTTGCTTGTTGGTTTGTCTGCTCTTGTTGTCGCTGTTACTGTCTGCCGTTGCTGCTTTAGCTATAGCTGCCGCCGTACTTGTATTTTTATGTGGCTGCCCTTGCTCTCGCCAGTGGGGCTGGCAGCGGTGGAGCGGCGTTGATTAGCGGCGCGGGAAGTCGTCCTTGGATTGCCGAGGCGCGCGTCGCCTTTGCTGCTGCTCTGCGGCGAAGGCTTTGGCGCATTGGCGCACAGGCTCCCGCAGCCTCCATCTTGCTTTGTTCTGCGACATCGTATCCAGGGCGAGAAGGAAGCAGGCCGTTACTCGAAGTCGCTGCGGAAACGCGCAAGCACGTCGACGACAGAGCCGGCATGAATATTCAGGATTGCCTCAGTAAGATGCATATGCCTAGCCTTGTGCGACTCGAGAAGATCCGCCTATCGTTTGCGCGTGCTAGATTCCTGTGAAAGCTCGCTGCTGCGCTGTGCTGCGCTGCGCGTTCGCCGTGCCGGCGCTAGCCGCGTAGTTCGCGCCGCGACGGCTCTCTTGGGCGCGGAAACGCGGAAAACCACGAGAACTCGGCCAGCCACGCTTACTTCTACAAGCGGCAAGTCACTATGACCGGAGTCGACGCTTGCTTCGCGCGCGCCGTGACGGCGCTATCACCTTTCGCGCCGTGACGGCGCCGACGTCTTCGCCACTCAGCTGCCTCTGACAAAAGACAAAGCATTCCCAATGATGCTGAGTATCTGACTCGCTCCTGACTGGCTCGCTGACAGTCGAGTCTGCTTTCTGTCAGCGGCATCGCTGACTGTTGCCTTCAGTCTGTAGTGCTGAGCGTGCCTGTAGCTTCATGTGGGCAAAACATGCGCGCGATGGGAGAGTGCCCAGTGCGCACCTTAAAGTAGAAACTTTGCTTGGGCAAAGGTTCAAGTTCTAGGCGTACACAGCCGCAACATCTGTCAAGCTGTCCACAGCAAGTAGGACGAGGATAAATAAATAGGAGCGACTGCCGAAACCTCTTGCTTGCCTTAGTAGAAAAATCAGGCTATCGGTTTTGGGGGGGGTTCGTATCGTTCTACAGTGTTTGAACACACCCTTTCGCAGCATTTCAGTACCAGGTAGTACAGAGCACTTCCACAGCTCAAGCTCGAAAATCGCAACTTTGTAGCGCGAGTCTAGTACGCGAAACACAACTCCGGCAGCCCCGGCTCAAAAATCGCAACTGTAACCTTGTGGCACAAGTCTAGTATGCGAAGTACACTTCCGCAGCTCCGGCTCAAAAATCGCAACTTTGTAGTCAAGTCTAGCACGCGAAGTGCGCTTCCGCAGCTCCTGCTCGAACATCGCAAATTTGTAGTCAAGTCTAGCACACGTACACTTCCGCAGCTCCAGCTCGAAAGTCGCTACTTTGTAGTGCAAAGCTAGTACGCGAAGTAGCTGCTGCGCGAGCTCGAAAGTCGCAACTTCTTAGTCTAGTGTGCGAAGTGCTCCAGCTCGAAAATCGCAGCATTCCAGTACAGCTCCAGTATACACAAAGTACGCCCCCGCAGCTCCAGCTCGAACATCGCAACTTGGCATGCAGTAGAGGTCAAGCATGCAAAGCACACTTCCGCAGCTCCAGCTCGCGCAAGCTTAGTGAAAACACTTCCGCAGCCCCAGCTCGAAAATCGCAACTTTGTATTGCGAGTCTAGCACGCGAAGCACACTTCGGCAGCCCCAGCTCGAAAATCGCAACTTTCTAGTGCAAGTCTAGTGCGCGAAGCACACTTCGGCAGCCCCAGCTTGAAACTCGCAACTTTGTAGCACAGCTCTAGCACACTTCAACTTCCCAGCTGCCCTAGCCCAAAAATCGCAACTTTGTAGCACCATTCTAGCGCGCACACTTCCACAGCTCCAGCTCGAAAATCGGTGTCGGTTTCGGGGACCCTTACCGTTCTAGAGGGTTTTGTGCAGTTCGGACATGCACTTCAACTCCTCTTGATGACTTCGTCTTCATAGGTTTTGGCTGTGGCTCATACGTCGACGAGAACTTGCCCGAAGGATACAAGGAGCCAGCGACTGTGTTGGCTGCCTGCGGGACTGTCCTCATCCGGCTAAACGTCAAGCTTTTGGTTGGCAATTTTGGCTCTTCGGGAAGTCTTGTAATGAGCACTCCGTTGTGGCGCGCGCTTGCAGCAGTTTCGGACGCTCGCGCGCAAACTGCGGGCTGGAGGCGTGATCGACAGCTACAAGACGTGAACGGGTAGCGCAGTATCGCTTGTCGGGCAATACCAAGCTTGGCTAGCCAAGCAGTCTCGTCCGAAAACGCTCATCCCGCCAAAGACGCGAAAAGTTCGAAAAACGGCGCAAAGCAAAAGCAAACGCGCAAAGAAGCATGCGAGCTTCGCAAAAGTGCGTGAGCGAAGATGCAGGCGGCCAGGCACGGCCCTGGACGCGCCCTGCGGAAGGGAGTATGTGAAAGAGAAAGATGCTCCACTGCTTCTGTCAACGTAGCTACTCTTGGAAAAGACGAGCAATTCTTCTGCGCGGAAGGCACGCATGCTGTTGAACGTGGCTGCTGCGCGTCGAAATCCGAAATTTTCTAAACTCTAAATACGCGGGAAAGAGCCCAGACAACTGCGTTGTCACGGCGCAGCTGTCCGTGTGCGCGGGCACGGCGACGACGAATGCGCCGTTGCGGCGCAGCTGCCCGCTTGCGCGGGCACGGCGACGACGAATGCGCCGTTGCGGCGCAGCTGCCCGCTTGCGCGGGCACGGCGACGACGAGTGCGTCGTGCGCGCGGGCGCGGCGAGGACGACTGTGCCGTCTCCGTGGCACGACGTGTTCAGGTGGGAGCCACCGCAGACACAACACACGCAGCGAAACGACGCTGTACACTGCAGCGCCGGGAAAGCATATCAAAAGCAAAAGCGACGCAAGACTGCGCACACGTCGCGTTCAGATGGGCGTGGTGGACGTGCAGATTGCCGGCCCGCAAGCGGTGAAAGGTGTATTGAAGGAAAACACAGCTTTGCCAGCAGCAGCATTGCGCTCACCGCGCGGTGACCACGTGCGGAGTGTCGACATGACATTTCTCGACGTCTAGCTGTCCCAACAGTGAATAGCAAGCCTGCGCTTCTCGGACGTCGCATTCGCAAACACGTCAGAACGTTGGTTTCTGTTACAGTCTCAGAAACGCATGAACTTAATTGACGTGAAACTGCGCGCTAGCCAAACAGCGCGCGTGCAGCGCTCTTATACCAATACTGCGCCGACGAAGCTGCGACCACGCAAGTTACGAGCGCCACCAAGGCACAAGTGCTGCGGCCTGTGTGCGCCGTGACGGCGCCGAGGGCTGGCCTTCGATCCGCACAAGCCACGACTGCCTTGTGTAAAAAGACTGCGCCTCTTGCAAGTCCTACTCCACAATCAAGCACTATTCTCTGAGACGACATGGGCACGCTGTTTGCGTCGCGACAGCGCTGCCGTTCGGGCTACGATCGCTGCAGGCCACCGCAGCAGATGTGTATGAAAAGCGTAGTAGCGCTACTAACGCACGGCGTCCAACAACTATAGTGTGAAGCTCGCCCTGCCTTGAAAGACCGAAACTGTAGCAGAAGCATTGGGCATCTTTGCAACAGCTGTTGCAAAAACAGTATAGAACCCATAAAAGCAGAAGCTTGTGAAGACAGATGCGAAGGCAGGCTTTGCAGTTTGCCAAGGCAGGCATGCGCAGTAATGGGCCTACGCTCCGTCGGTCAGGGGAGAAGATCTTGGGCTTTGCTGACCAGTCGCGGCAGAAAAACGAGTCGAGATTCAAAGTATAGAGGAAAACAGCTGCCAGACTTTAAGAATCGCTCGGAGACACAAGGCGCTCAAACTTGTTTTTTGGACAAGGGCAAGAAACGCTGCCTCTGAGTGTCTCAGCTGACTATACTCTCTATGTGCATCACGAGCGCCGTCCCGACGCATCGCCTTTGCAAACATGAATATGTTGCTCGTGACGGCCTCGAGACTCGATCGCTACACGCCACAACTTTTGCGCGCGCGCTGTGTTTGCACGTGGCTCCCGCGGCTTGCGTGCGCCGTGACGGCGCCGACATCTGGCCTGCGATCGGTGCAGGTCACTACCGCTTTGTGCTTTGCGTCACAGGCGCTATTCTACGAACGCCGGAAAAAACGAGGCTGCTGCGCCCTCGGCGCACCTTCAGTGGCACCGATGTCATCGCTGCAGGCCAGGGCTGTTTGAAACGCAGCACGCCACGGAAGCGCAGCACGGTTGTTTCTGTCGCGTGTGACTTGCTGCGCGCGACGAGCACGAAAACGCAACACTTAGAAGCGGCCGCTGCGGCTTGTGTGCGCGGTGACAGCGCCGACTCTTGGTCTGCGATCGCTACAGGTCATCGCTGCTTCGTGGCTCGCGTCCCTACTCAGATGCGGCGCTTGCGTGCGCTGTGACGGCGCCGACTCTTGGTCTACGGTCGCTACGGGTCACAAGTGTTTCGTCACACCGCAACGCCACACTCTTCAAGTGCCATTGAGTCGCAGCTGCTGCGGCGTGGCGCGCTTCCAGCATTGATGTCTGAGCTAGCATCGCTATACATCAATCTGTACGCCCAGGCTGCGCATTACGAGCGCTCGTCTACGAGCGCTACTGAAGTCTGCTGCGGCTTGTGTGCGCCGTGACGGCGGCGACGCTTGGGGCGCGATAGACTGCGACTTGCGCGCGGGCTTTGTGTGTGCTCGGCTAGCGCTGAGACGGCGCCCGCAGCCTGGAGAAGTCAAGGCATCGAGAGTTCGCATCGGGCTGTGAAAACAAACAGACAGGCTGGCCCACGGCCGCTACAGGCTGCAAACCTTGCCCTTCGAGAGAAGCTCGCTTCGACCACTGACCCTTGGCCCGCACACCGGCCTGGCCGCCAAACAGAGACACAGCTGCCACATACAAATCAGAGGAGCACAAGTGAGCACACGCCCTAAACCCAAAACAGAGACCTCGACGGCTTTCCGACACTGCTTTCCGACCGACGGCGTTCTCACTCATGCTGTCACTCCCCAGCTTTCCGACAAGCTTCCCACAACCTTTCTGACAGCTTTCCGACACTTCCCACGCCTTGCCAAGGGTCGACAAGTTTGCAACGCCCGACCTCGTCGCGCACTGCCGCAAGCCAAGAAACAACGATAGCGCGCAACTAGTTGGATCTCGCAAGAAAGACGCGGGGCTCCTGTCAAGAAGCTGAAGCACCAAACATCACTACAGACACGTCACCAGCCCGCAACATTGCAAATAAGATCGTAGCGCCTGGCCTTTTCTGCTGTTTTCTGGACATCGGAGTCTTGTTCTGACCAGGGGTGCGGCTGTGGCCAGTGGGGCAGACCTTGTGGCCTGCGCGCCCCGAACGTCGTCAGCAGGATATTTAGGCCGGACCTCTTCAGGCATGCCAACCATTCCAGCGCGCGCACCAAAGAGCTACGCTAACACATGCATTTAGGGGCTTTCCCGCGTCGCGGCCCATAAACTAACAGAAACTGAGCTGCGCCGCTAAAACGGTGCTGATCAATCCGCTTGGCGCATCCTCAAACAGTTGGGTAGTGTGTGGGCCTGCGCCTCGTGTCAGGAAAGCCTTTATAAGAAGCTGCGCTTGAGGGTTTCCTGCAGATTTTGCTTCTGCTGCAACATTGACACGGCGGGAACAGGGGCCCGGCCTCGCCAAAAATGCGTCTGGGCAGACGGAGCTTGCGCATAAGAAAAAACATGGGGGCAAAGGTGGTTCAAATATGGCCATGGCGTTACATTCGAACGGTTGCTCAGTGAGCTGGATACACGGCAAGCAACTGCTGATGACTGCAAGAGCAACACTACTCCACAAGCAGTTGGAGTGCGGCAAGTGGCTCACTTGCATATTTTCAACAACTGTCTGGCCGGCAGGCTCAGTGGCTCATGCGCATTGGTGCTGCGTGGCTTACGCACACAGCAGAAACGGCATGCAATCTTGCCGGCAGGCTCAGTGGCTCAAGCGCCTTCGCACACAGCATGCCCGGATGCAATCTTGCCGGCAGGCTCAAAACCGTGGCTACCAGCTGGCTCAGTCAGGCACTGGTGCGGACTGTGAACAGGGACTCCTCCTTGTCCTCCTCTTTCTTCTCTTCTTCGCTCTCTTTCTTCTCATCCTCCGCCACAACTTCCGGGAAGGCCGCGCGGATGATCTCCGCCAGGCTCTCATCGTGCAAGCCAGGCAGCTTCGGATCCGTCATCAGCCTTAGCGGCGGGGGGGCTTATGCGAGATATAATGCCCCTCAAGGTAAAATTATCGAAAACAAAAGCTGCCGAATAAAACAGCCGCGTAATTAAGCTGCAAGTGGCTTCAACGCTTTGCCGTCGATCACGGAATCCAGCCAGGTGGCCACGACAGACGTGGTAGCTACGCCCATGTAGCCTATGTTTGAAGCCAGGCAGTGCAGCGCGAGGACAGGCGAGGGGCTGAGGTCAACAACGGAGCCGGCATTCAGCATCTTCAACACGGCAGTCCACGCGTTCTTGCTCATCGTTTCCCGCCACAGCCAAGGAACTTTGCTGTGTGTCCACCCGGCAGGCTTCGCATCCGTGGGCGCAAGAACTTGCTTCCACATGTCCGTCTTCTGCTGGCTGCTGACCTTTTCGATGTCGGACAAGCTGAGCGCTTCTGCGCCAACAAGCATGAAAGGCCGGCCAGGCTCGTGGTATTTGTCCTGCAAGACATGTTCGTGCCGAGTTGTTGAACTTTCTGACAAGCGAAAAGCTTGGTATGCTGAGGGGGTTCGGAAAGGGAACCTGGTCGCTGCAGGCTGTTACAGTCAACGGCTGTTGCCCTATCCCTGTCCTCCTGACTGGGCATGCGGACTTGGTCGCGGGACACGCCAAACCGCACAGACATGCGCTGGATGCCGTAGGTGTTGTCGGTCCAAGAGTCACCGCGCGACTTGAAGCGCGGGCACGCTGCATAAAGAACCATGATTTCAGCGCACTTGCCGGCATCCTTGGACAGCTCAGCCTCAATGAGTTTCTGGCATGCCTTGCTCCTGCCGTCCGACACCACAACCACGTCTGTTTGTCTCTGAGCCTTCTCCAAAATCCATGCCAGGCGTTCCTTCAGCAGCTTCTCTTGCTCCTTGCACGGTGTGTCAAGGCCACGCCACGGAGACGCACATCCCATGGGTGCTTCGCAAAGAAGTTCGGCAGACAAGCAAAACACACGGTGCTTGGCGTTGAGCTGGGCAACCGCCAGGCTTGGCGGAGAGGTCGGCAACGTAGCAAGTACCTGACACGAACCACGCCTCTTGGCTCGCACCTGGGCCATGCACTTGTTCCGGTCGGCGCTCAGCTGCTCCATCTCCTGCTGGAGAAGGTCGGGCTTCTTCCCGGACACCAAGAGGTTCAAGTTCATAGGGGGTGCTTCTTCGACAGTCTGGATCTGCATCTGGGACAAGCAATCCAGTGCGTGGGAGTGGGCTTTGGCAACGCTGAGGTCGGAGCGAGAAAGAATGTCAAGGGCGCTGCCTTTTTCCTGGGTGAGCTTGAGTATGTCGGAGTCATGTTCTCGCGACAGGCATGCCAGCATGAACTCAAGGACAGGCCTCTGTTCTCGCGCCAGCTCTTTAATGGACGCTGACACTGCCAAGCTGTCCAGGGTGATGACCTTCTCTGGCTCTGTCAGTGCTCCCAGCACTTTTTGAAAGTCCGGAGTGCAGACTGATTCGGGAAGGGCAGACACGATGGAAACGATGGACTGGAAGATCAGGCAAAACGAAATTCTGCTGTACTTCTCCGTCACATCATCCGTCATCTCGTGCGCGGTGGCCAACTTCCTCCTGAGCATGCTGTGGCAGGCTGCCAAAAACCACGTGGCGACTGACCCGCCATGCTTGAAGATTGACCTCATGCGCGGAGCGCTGTGCGATAGAGCCGGGCCGAACTCGTGGGTCAGGCGCGTCAAGAAGCTCACCGCATCTGGGTCGGCATGCTTGATGACAGACTGGGCAGACGCAATGACGTTCTTGTCGATCTTGTTGCCGTTGTACGACAAGTTCTTATACGGCAGGCAATGCAAAAGCTCCAGCTGTTTCGTCAAGGGCTTGTCGGCAGACTTTTCAGGGAGCAAGGCATACAACTTCCTAGTAAAAGTCAGGAACGAATCGGTCGTCGCCTTCAGCTGCTTCAGGTCGTCGGACACCTTCATGCTCACGGCAATCAGCGCAGCGGCAGACTTGCCAGGCTCAACAAGGTGCAATTGAATGGTTGTGGATAAGCCTGCTTGCAGCAACAGGCGGATCTCCTCCTTGTTCGGGGGGGTTTCCCCCAATAGCTGGAACATGCGGACCTTACCGGCGCCAAGAACATGTGTGAAAGGCAGGCGTCCACCTGCTTCAAAATGAGTAAATAAAACCGATTTAACGCTTCAGTGACCAAGGTCCAGGCCCACCACGCAGCAACCACTCCCTTGTTCCCGCAGACCGCCAGTCCGGCAGGGCATTCTCCTGAGGGAAGCGCCGCGCAACATGCCAAGACCGTGCCAGGAAAGATTACTCTCGACTTCCCGGACGAAGTCTGTGTCGTAGTGAACAGCTTTGCAGACCAGTCAATGACATCCTGCAAGCTCGGAACATCACAGGGAATGGAGGACTCGGCAGTCAAGGAGCACCACGCCACATTGCATCCTGACTCATAGAGCCCCTCCTTGTCCAGGGCATGCTTGGCGTTGTCGGGCTTCCAGCATTCCTTGTATCCGGAGCACTCCTGGACATCTGCTTGGCCTGCAGAAACTGGCTCTAAAGGCTTCAGGTCATTCATCGCTTGCTTGGCGCCCGTGATCTTGAGCTTCTTGAGCACGTCTGGTAGGGCAGACCGAACCTAAGCCGTTAGACCGAGGCCGAGCTTTCAGACAAGAGCCAACAAGCAATGTGACTTGCCTGTTACTGCTGACAGGTGACATGCTGCTCCACAGCAACCCAGAACTTGTCTGCTGGGGTGGTAGCCCAGGCAGACTGGCAAGGAAGCAGGCCCGGATCGAGCTTTGCCTCTTTGAGGGCCGGCTCCATTGGTGGTCGGCAGGGCTAGCCCAAAAAACACCGGCAGACTTTGAGAATCTGAAAGTAATTGAGCCAAAAAAGTGCCACCCAGTACGTGATCGGCTGCTGGCATCCGGCAAGGTATCGTCAGCCAAAGCCAGGGGCGTTTTCTGGAAAACGCCTGGCTATACAAAAACAAAGCAAAGAAGAGCAGTGATTACGCCCTTGGCTGCCAGCATCCGTGAAGGTAATTGCCCGGCTGAAAAAAAAGGAAGGCAGCGCCAGGCCTCGTCTGGCAGGCCTCGTCTGGCAGGCCTCGTCTGGCAGGCCTAGGCTGGCGCAAATGACACACGCAGACAGACAGACACACAGACCACAAAGACAAACAAACACAGACACAGCCAGAGAGAGACAGCAAAGACACACAGAGACAGACCGCACAGAGACAGACAGACACAGACACGGACACAAACACGCACACAGACACGGACACAGACACAGACAGGCAGGCAAACAGAAGCAGACAAAAATACACAGACAGACACAGAGACACAGCCAGAGAGAGACAAACCAAAACATTCAAAGCCGGACAAAGACAGAGACAGACAGAGACAGACCAGACAGAGATGTTGTGACAAAACGACCGACACATGTAGCCAGAAACCTGGATGCAAAACGGGTCACATGCTTCAGGTCACGCGCTTGTTTGTCTGTCAACCGCAGGCTGCTGGAGTTGCAAATGGGAAGCAAAGATGTAAATTTGACAGCGAAAAGCAGCATAATAGCCGCCGCCAGTCAGAGCCGCCAGGCGAGAGAAATCTCGACAAC
>CAUJNA010000391.1:1067209-1147209 GCA_963377175.1 Effrenium voratum | reverse complement strand
CAGCCATGCGTTCCTTTAAATGCCATGTTCGAGAATGAAAAAAAGCCTAATGGCTCAAGCACGAAAGCGATAGTTATTCCTCGATGAGCCGACGCCTGACCCAAACTCATTAAAGCTCAGCCGAAGGAAAGCCCTCTGGTTTGTCACGATTGCTGGTTTCCTGCAAGCTGCGATAAGATGGTTCGACAATGGTTTGAGCAGCGGAAGCACGCCAACATCAACGTGGATACATGCCAGCATGCGTCAACAAAGGCCAAAATCAGAAAGGGGCCCGCCTATAAATCTCACTAGATGTGTGTCTACAGGCAAGGCTCAGCGGCTCTTCGCTGGCCCATGGCCGAAAACGACTGACATGGGAAGCCGGCTGCATAGCCGCCGCGCTGAAGCTGAGGCAGAGCATCTAGGTCACGGTGGCAGACATCACCATCAAGGCGCGCCATGCGTCCTTAGATGCATCGCGTGCTGCGTCGCAAGACAAAACAGGCATCACCAGCCCTTGCCGCATTCTTCTAATTGGCGACGCCATGCTTTACTTTCAGCACCAGTGTCGGTCCGACAAACAACCGAAAACAGACAGCTGAAACTGATGCCGCAACGGAGCCATTGTGCCGGAGAAAATCCAACGCTCCACTGTCAATATCGGACGCCCAGTGTTGAGTGAAGCTGACAGACATCGCCTCCAACGCCCAGACAGCGGCATCCATGCCGGAGCAATCCGTAGCAAACGGCAGGCATCCATTCCATAGGCCCCGCGACGAGGCTGTCTGTGAGGCAGGCCTTGGGCTCCTGCGCAAAGATTGCCCTTGCTGCATGAGCCATGCCTCCGACGCATGGACAGCCGCGTCGGCATACGCCTGGCCCCATGTGTGCGCCATGCTGTGCTGAGCCTTCACTGGCTCGGAGCCATCGCGACATGCACTGCAATGACAAGCACGAACTTCGTCGCACCAGGGCCCCGGCACAAACAACACTTCGTCCTGGACAGCAAGTCGACTCCGAGTAGTCGAGCCTGCGGGTTCCGAAAGCTCTGTGCGTCGTGTTATGAGCATCCCCCAGGCTCAGACATGTCATTGTCCGCGGCCAAGCTTTTTGCAGGGCCGCTGCTTGGCACACGCGACTTGGGGCAACAAAATGGCTAGCTTGTCTTCGCTGGTTACGCAAATGAGATGCGACGCCGCAGAAGAAGACACGTGGCATACATAGGGCGCAGTCACTAGCACGCGGACGTAAAATTGCGCCTGGTTTCCGCGAGGTTTCAGCTGCTCCAAAGCGCTTCTGTTCAGGGCGGACGCGCGCAGCAATAAGCTTTGTTCTTGACACGCGGGACAGCTCCTGTCTTTCTTTCTTTGCACAGTTCATACGCGGGGCTTTCATTGGGCTTGGGCTGTTGGAGCTGGTTTGTTTCAGGGTCTTTCGGAAGCGACGCTTAGCGCGGGCCTCGAAGTGCGGAGACCAAGGTGTCTTCGTCATCGCGCGTTAGGGAAGCTGAAGCACTCGCCAGCACAGCGCGCTCACGTTGTGCTAAGCACTGCCACAGCAATGTCTAGGAGCACCTCACATGTCATAGGCTTGGGCCGGGATTGTATATCTCACCAGCAAACGTCGCAGAAAAGAGCGCTGTGCATTTGCAGTCGTTGTGCCAGCAAAAAAAAGGAGCAAACCCTACAGCCCAGAACATACCCACAGTTGGTCTCTAACAACAAACCACTTCTGCGGCCCCCCAAGACCCGGCAAAAAACATCGCGCCCCAACAAGTCTAGTCCAGCGCGTGGAACGCACTTGCGATGAACATCTAGACAATGGCAGCAGCGGGCACCTTTATATGAGACGCCAGCAGCCTACGCAAGCCAACTCTACAGACATGGCAATAATGCGGCTCAAGGAGATGGTTTCCAATAGTTGCGTAAGCCTCTCCCACCTTGAATGGATGTGCTAAGCCCCCGTCAACAATAACGTGTACACATTTCCTAGCTAAGCTTGTCAGTCAGTAGCACGCCGGCAGGCTTCAATGACCTGCCCCAAGCGAGAAACCTCGCGAGCAAAATTCCCTGCGGTTTGCTTCACCTTGAAGCACTTAGCACACTTGGATGCCCTTACTTCTTTGACATGGGGGCATAGGTGCCAGGGGCTTGCAGCCCACTACTCACTAACATTCTTTGTGGTCGTCGCAGCCCTTGCGCTGAACGATCTTCAAACCGGCAGTGATCCTGGCAATGTGCCTACGACTCGAACGCTGCGCTGCCGCAGCCATGGTGAGAGGCAAAGTCAAGGCCTCCGCAACCTTGCTCGAGTCCAAAGTGTTTCACATCATGGAGCTGACTGTCTGCGGATTCCAACAGGCAGCCAGGGACGGCTACGTCACCCAGTCTGCCGCGGGTGGCTTCAACGTTCGCCGGCTGAACTTGAGCATGCCGCAGATCCCGATCAACGTTCGGATGGGCAAGCAGTTGCTGACGGTTTCGCTGGAGGATGAGAGGGCTGCTGACGATGCGACTGCCGATCGCAGCATGCCGTGGAAGTTTTGCCAGCTAGGGGACAACTGGCAGAAGCACGCGGCTGATTTGGTGGCCAAGAACATGCGCCTGCCGAAAGATCGTGAAGGTGCGAAGCAAGGCCGCATGCTGTTCCCCGACTCCACAACTGCTGCCACCCTGGGCTGGCTGGCAAGTGGCGGCGAGGAGACCACCTTCATCTGCCAGTTTTGCTGCATGGTGAACTGCTCGCGCCTGAAGTACTACCCGGGCAGTTCTTCGCCAATGACCGTGCCTTGGCGGACAGCGTCGTTCTGCAAGCGCTTGATTTTCTGCTTGCGCAGGATGGCAAGCCCCGTGTTTTTTTGTCGGCCGCAGGTTGGGGCTTGACTCGCGAGGGCCTTGTGTGTGCAGTGGGCGCAGCTTATTCGATATCTGTGTGTGTGCTGCAATGCAGCAGCAGGGCTTCAGGGCTGGGAGGTAGCCTTGGAGATAGTGTGATACTAATTAGGATATGTAATTTGCAGCACCGAGACAGACCCCTTCCCCGCAAGCACAAGGCGTGAAGCCCTTGCTAGCAGCCGCGTTGCGCTAGCTCCTGCCAAGCCAGGTCAGACTGCGCCACAGAGGTCCAACCTAAGGCGCCATGTCGCCGCAACACCAATGCCTGCAATTGCTTTTGTAATTCCATGCCACATAAAAGCTTGGCACTGCGGAGCTTAGTGCGCTGAACTGAGCCGCTTACTGTCTACGTGGCTTGTGCAAAAGAAAGCAAGAAAGACACGAACGCCCCTGGTGGTCCTGGACGGGGCTCCAAGATTTCCTTGGATTCTTGAAGCTCCTGGCGTCTTGGGATGGGGCTTGTTTTTCAACAAAGCCAAGAATGAAAAGAATTAAAAGGGATGAAAGAGAAGCAAGACAGAGCGAGAGAGAGAGAGAGAGAGAATGCCTGGATCTGGCGTTGGGCCCTGCGTCAAACCTGTTGCAGACCTGTTTCGGTGCCCCGAATCCCTCGCACAAGTATAGCGTTTCCTTGAGTTCTTGAAACTCCTATCGTCTTGGGATGGGACCTGTTTTTTTCGGCAAATCCCAGAATGAAAAGAGCTGGAAGACTAAGAGAGGAAAGGCTTGACGGCTTGCGCTAGCCCAGGGCTGCCGCAAGACATCGCGAAACTGTCTGCTTTGTGCCAAGGCGCTGTCTTTTGTCAACATGTTCATCTTCTCACGCACGTTCCTGGCCAGGGTGGCAGACGGGTTGCGCCATTTGGCGTGCTCGAAGTCCAACTCTCCTGGGCGAATGAACGAGAAGGACATGTCGGCATGCGCCCAACGTCAACTGCCCGCAACGGCATCCAAACAAAAATGGCCAGAGAGACATGCTGCTAAGGATCTCTGAAGAAGAGGGCCTGTCTGTAGGGCGAACGCTCTGGCGTCCACGTGCGGGTGCTCAAGCAAGCTCACCAAAGCCTCAGCCGCGGCAACATGGCGCGCTCACAAACAATCAGAAAAGGAAACCCAAACACACAGACTGCCAGACCTTGCCAAGCTGCCGCCATCGCATCATCGTCGATGTTCAGCCGGTGGCAAAGGTATGCCAGTGAAGGCGCCAGGCGCTGCAGGTCAGCAAACACCTTCTGCATTGCGCGCGAGGCAGTCAGGTCAGCGGTGCGCGCCCTGCAGGCACGCTCAACTGGCGTCGCCAGACAGTCAGCGTCGACGTAGCGCGCTTGTCCGCCATCAAACCTGCCAGGGACGAAGCGCAGGTTTCAAGCCTTGAATTTCAAGCCAGATGATATGGAGGGCACATGTGATAAACCGCATCGACAACTTTCAACTCAAGCCCCGCCCATCCACGTCCGGCAGCCACACGCGACACTTGTTGATGTATGCCAGTGCCAAGGCCGCCAGGCAGGAAGCACGCCTGCCACTCGAACCTTGGAATCAAAGCCACTGTGGTAAGATGGAATATCAGTCACGTGCGCGTGTCGAAGAAAAGGATGTCAAGCCCCGATGATCCCCCTGCCGTAGAAACGAACGTTTGAAATGGACAGTATCAAGTACTTGAGATCAGCCTTGTGGCAGTGCGCTTTCATTGCCAAGTACCCAAAAACACTGGTGCCCCTTGAGCCCTGAAATAATCGTTTTTTTTATGGGAAGATGGTATCTGGGGAAGCGTTGAAAAGTCATATCTTTGTGTCACCACGCATAGGCACAGGAGGGTGGTCCACCAATCATGGGGCCGACATGGCAAGGGAGGAGCAATAAACACACATCTTGGATAATCAAGGAGCCGTTGGGTCAAGGGCACGTTTCGTCATGAAACTTATCCACCCAGGTGGTCCAGATAAGCTAGTGGAGCTCCGCAACAAACAGCTCGGATCGAAAGACCGCGCGCACGCACCCGCCAACGCAGGCCAGAAGACACCAACACGCAAACAAACACATAGACCCGAACAAAACAAACACAAACACGCGCGCACGCAAACAAAAACGCACACACATAACACACACAAACACGGTGACAAACACAAACGCACAAACGACTGACAAGGACAAAAACAAACATCAAACACACAAACGCAAACACATGCCCAAAAACAAAACAGCGGCAAACACGAAAACGAACACTGAAAACCATACCATACACCACAAAAACACACAAACACACAAGCACGCAAACACGCAAACACATACACACAAGAACACACCCACACACTCACACGCACCCACGCACGCACGCAGGCACGCAGGCACGCAGGCACGCGCGCACACGCGCACGCACACGCGCACGCGCGCCACGCACACATACACTACACACGCACATGCGTGTGTGTGTCTGTTTCTGTGTCTGTGTCTGTGTCTGTGTCTGTCTCTCTGTCTGTGTCTGTGTCTGCGTCTGTATCTGTGTCTGTGTCTGTGTCTGTGTCTCTGTCTGTGTCTGTGCGTGCGTCTGCGCGTCAGTGCGTGTGTGTGTGTGTCCAGTGTGTCCAGTGTGTCCAGTGCGTGTGTGTGTGTGCGTGTGTGTGCGTGTGTGTGCGTCTGTGTCTCTGCGTGTGTGTGTGTCCTGTGTTTGTGTGTGTCCTGTGCTGTGTGTGTTTTGTGTCTGTGCGCGCGCGTCGGTGTTCCTGTGCGTTTGCACATATGGCGTCCTGTCTGCGTCTTTGTGTGTGAGCTGCGCGCGCGTGCGCGCGTGAGTGCGCGCGTGTGCGAGTGCGCGCATGTGTGCGTGTGTCCGTGTGTCTGTGTGTCTCTGTGTTTGTGTGTCTGTGGGTCTCTTTGTCTGTGTGTCTCTGTGTTTGTGCGTCTGTGTGTCCGTGTGTCCTTGTGTCCATGCGTCTCTGTGTCTGTGCGTCTGTGGGTCAGTGTGTCTGCGTGTCTGTGTGTCTGCGTGTCTGTCTGCGCGTCTGTCCGTCTGTCTGTCTGTGTGTCCGTGCGTCTGTGTGTCTTTGTGTCCGGGTGTTTGCGCGTCTGTGTGTCTGCGTGTCTGTCTGCGCGTCTGTCTGGTCTGTCTGTTTGTCTGTCTGTCTGCGTGTCTGTGTGTCTGTGCGTCTGTGTGTGTCTGTGTGTCTGTGCGTCTGTGCGTCTGTGTGTCTGCGTGTCTGTGTGTCCACACACGCGCGCGCACGCACACACAAACACACCGAGACACGATACGCACAGCATCGGCTTCTGGCAACCCGCCCTCCTTTGTCTGCCTGCCAAAGCGGCAGAAGACGCAGACTGCCAGCGACTTATCTTCGGCATACGTGGCGAAGTACTCGTCGACCTGAGGCAGAGCAGGGCGCCAAGAACTCTTGCGTGCCCGCAGCATAGGCAGCAGTTGGCAAAAGCAACCCAGCGAGAATCGAATGTCCCTTCGCCAAGCCGCCGCTTTCTGAATCATGACGATCACGGCATGCAGCTGCTCGTCCCAGAGCGCCTCCTGAACGCGAGGGTCCACGGCAGGCCGCCAGTCGCCCGAGTCCACGGCCACCAGGCCGCGTACCTGACAAACATCTGCACGAAGCGTCGCTCGAATTGACCGATGAAAGAATGCAGCCCCCTGCGATGCGAATGACGCGATGCTGCCAAGGGACGTCGTACGTCACCGTGGCCCAGCCCTCATCAGGCCGACACCAGTCTTGCAGCTCTGACAGCGCGCGCAGTGAGCTGGTCCCTTGGCAATTGGGCAACAAACTTGGCAAACATTTGTGGGCCTCGACAAAAATCTGATGTAAAAAGGGGAGTCTATGTTGCAAGCCAGGCGCAAGACTGCCCGGCAGGCGTGCTGGCACCCGCAGCGCAAACCCACAGGCGCCCACGGCGTTGCGCGGCAGACATAGCGGCAGACACAGCGGCAGACACTGAGTCTGAGCCGGAGCTAGAGGAGGGACACAGAGGCCCACATGCGCACGATCAAAGCAGATTATAGGCCCCAACTTTCTCAAATACGAGACAAGAATCTTTGAGAAAACTAATCTGCTCTCTGGTTGCCATGTTCGAGGGGGGGGAGATGGCCGTTGCAGTGTTCCCATGAACCCAGCAACGTTGAACACTGAGAAGTGCGTTGAACAAATCGACACGCTTTTGGCCCAAAAGGGCAGGCATGGTTGAGCTCTGCGCACGGATGGGGCCCCCGGCGTATCCAGGGCTTGGGCGCAGCCAAACAGCGCTGAGTGCCAAAGGGGCTGAAGCAAAAAACACAAAAAATAAAAAATGTCTCAGAGGGCAACCCAGCAACCGGGAACGTGGTAAAAAGTTCATAAAACCAATCTAACCCAGAACAGATCTATTTCTAACTCAAAGTTGGACTTGTGGGTTAAATGGAAGCCCGACCGAACCCTAAACACCAAGCCGTCCGGAACCGGATGGCTTCCCACCAAGGGCTTCCGGGAGCGCCAGGCCTTCGCCCTCCCCGCCCCCTCTCTGGGGCTTCGCACCCATGAAGTGCGGCTGCAGCCATTGGTCTACACAGATGCTGCGCGGATCCGCAGCGCGCCAGGGGCTGCTGACCTGAAGAGATGGGCATGTTCGACCTGCTGTGGGTCTGTCCCGTTTTAGATGCCCCCCCCAACAAAAAAACACATAATATGAGTGGGTTTCGTACTGGGTTTGCCGTTTCAACCAAAAAAGGGGGGACCTTTAGATGACCCCCTTTTCTTCTGAGTTTTCTTCTGGGCTTCTCTTAAACAAAAACAAAAACAAAAAGCAGGGTACCCTCAAAAACGACACACCCATGCCCATGCAAGAAGGTCAGTTGTGATTTGTGCGTCAAAATTAAACCAGACCGCTGGTGGGGTTACCCTAGGTTTGACAACCATAGCCATTTGGGTGGGTCGATCTGAGCGCAAACCGTGCGAGCCGCTGGCTTCGGTCCGGGTCTGCAAATCGCCTGTGAAATGGCAGCTTCTTCAACGGGCTTCGCCCACCTCTTTGGGCAACCCAAAACTGGGCTGCCCTCAGATCCCCTTCTAAAAGTTTAACTTGCGGGTTCAATGGAAACTACCACTATATACACTAAAAGTCTAAATAGCTAAGGGGATGGCTGGGAGCCACCAAGAAAATACGTGGGATTCTTTCGTCCATGTAACCCATGTTTCGTGAATGACACGTAAATCAACATCTGTACTGAAATGCGCAGTGGATTTCCATGGGGGAAAAATGGGCTTCCAGTTTAAAAGGGCACCCTTCCCAAACTGGACAAAACAAAAGGCAACGACGCATCACTGGACAACTGGGTGCAAGAGATCCGGGAAATTCGGGCGCATTTCTACAAAGCCGAAATCTGGTAATCCCCAAGCAGGCCTTCGAACCATGTGGCGGAAATCGCTCGTTTTACCCAACGAGCCCCCCGAGGAAGCGAAGAAGACCTTCCAGTGCACCTGGTCCGCTGTCACAAGTCTTCATTCTCGGGGCCAATGAGTAAATCTGGAAGCCCACATCTGGGGTAAGAAACACATCTGTTCAAATTGACTATCCAAAAATCAAAGATATTTTTTGGAGGAGACTCGGAGACCCTAGTTATCAAAAAAACACACAATGTAAGCCCCCCCTTGAAAAGGGAAGCGTGACTCCCCTAGCTTCTCAAACTAGGAGGTCCCCTAAAATGGTTGGCTTCTTTTTGCTTTCCCTTTTCTAAAATGCCAACTCGCTTCTTGAGTGGATTGGGCAACAAAAGTTCAAACTCTTTTTCTACCACTCAAATGGCCAAAGGAATACAGGACCTAGGGCGTGAATTCAAAGGGTGCCAGTGAAAAGAAGGAGTCTCCAAAACTTCGACTGCAACCTGGATCCCGAACAGTGAGCCAACCAGGGGAACTCCAAGGCGCGCTGACGCCCACCACGCCCACCATGGCCAACAGAACGCCCAGGTGATTCCAGCTGGACACCTCTCGAGTTGGAATCACCGAAACGCGGGGGGAAACCTTTGGTGCAAATCCCAAATGCGGGGGTTCCCTTTTCTTGGGGGCAAACCCCTGTTGCTTCGCGTAAAAAGCACTTCTTTTTTGGGGGTTTTCCTTTGGTTCCCTTCAAAACTACGCATTTTTTGGGGGTACCCTCAAGAAAGACAGACCCGCTTGGATCTCTAACAATAAGTTCAACACGTTTAAACAGGTTGGACCAACCCTGACACCCGTTGGGTGACATTCTATACCCCTAGGTTCGCTACATTACCCACTGAGAACCAGCCAGCAAACACTTGCTGATGTTCCTCTTCTGAAATGGGTATATGCCCACAATAGTGATAACAACAGTAAGAATACCCCCCCCCCCCCTCCCCCCCCCCGCCTCATGTTTGTGCGCGCCTTTTTTTTGTGTGGGGGGGCGGTCCCCCCATTTAGACTCATTCAGAGGTCACATACCCCTTTCGACCCCTATTTCAACCACTTGTTTTCTGCGCTGTCCTCAGATCCTGCGACAAGTTGAGTGGGTGAAGTTCGGACACCTAAACCAACTAAGACCCGGAAGCCTTTCCGGAACCGGATGTTGATTCACCAAGAGAGCAAGACTGATTCCCTTTGAAGGAAACCAGCAGCATGGTTTATGGGGGTCATTCCACTTCTCATTCTCATTTTTCATGGAACCAGCCAGCTACCGCCGCACCGGCGGGTTCTTCTTCCATTTGCTTAAAGCCCCCTGGAAACAAATAATTTAAAACAAATAAAATAAAAAAATCCAGTATTGATACATTCCCCTTAAAAACAACAGGTGAAAAACAAGTCTCAAGCAAATGGAAGTTTTGGGGTCGCGTTCGAAGACCACTCCGCCTGCTCCTGGAAGAAGAAGAGGCCCAAGGTGTAAGCCACCACCAGCTGAACCACCGTGGCCAAGGGCATCAGCACCTCAGCTCTGAACCGTTCCCCCGACCCCCCTGCAGGGTCCCGACGGCAAATGGTCCAAAAACCTGCCGGGGTTCATTGGTTTTACGTTGATTGGTGCGAGGGAAACCGGCTTCTCCGGGTTTTCTGATTTTTCCTTTTTGCCTGTGTGGGTGTGCTTTTTGTTGGAGCTCCAACATGGATTTCGTGTTTCCGTCTGGTTTCCCTGTAATTCTGCCGAAGAACGCGGGCGTTTTTGAGAAAAGACAGACACGCCGCCATGTTTGCTTTGGCCCAAGCGGCCAGAGCCCCAGTTGCTCCCAGGCAGCCACACTTCCATTTGCTTAAGCCCCCTGGAAAGAAACACATATATGTCCAATAGTGATAATTCCTTTTAACACCAAGGGAAAATTACACATATTCGTTTCAGCGAATGGAAGCACATGTTCACCCCACGTTTCACCAACATTCCTCGCGTTCATCGAGCGTTTTCCCGTTACGCGCCTGTGCCGCAAGGATGGGCATGGCTGGCCAAATCATCAGCCCCGCCACACCGTCGCACAGGACGCCCAGCCACCAGCGGGGCTGCCGCCAGTACTCGTTGTGTCCTGCAAGGGAGCCCCTCAGCCAATAAAGCCAATACCACGGTTCAAAAACGGGTTGAGGGTTGGAAGAACAAGGTGCCAAAGCTGCCAAAAGAGTCTTTTCGCACGGAAACGACTTTCACCTGAAAGGATCCGCAGGTTTTTTGGGCCTTCGTGGGTGAGGGCTGCTCCTGCGAACCGATTTAGTACCCTTCAGCTTTTCATCAACGAGTCATTTATCCTCCAGAAGAACTGGTTCAAATCCCCAAACCAGCAGTCCAAACCGCTAAATCAGGGGTAGCATCTTGAGGCTCGGAACCTGAAAAAACATCCAGGGGCCGACGCTGGGCGTGGTCAGGAGGGCGGTTTCGGGATACTTCTTCGGCCCAATGTGTCGTTTCGTCCAAAACCCCGCAAGGGTGATATCAATATTCAGACCCCCCCCCCCCAGGTTTTGGACCATCCATATTTAATCTTCATGTGCTTAAGTCCACTGGGAGAAAAATATATATCCAGCAGTGCTAGATTCCCTTTCAAGCCGCCAGATACAAATACCACGTATTCTTAAGAACATGGAAACAAATGCGGGCCCTTGTGCGACAAGTCTCTTTAGACCGCGTGGCATGTGACTCGCTGTCGCATCCGGCACCTTCCCAGGGGGTCCTTTGAAAAAAGCGCACAGTGTCTGTCGATAAAGAAGGAGAAGGCCCCAAGAACAGACACACGGACTTGTTTGTTTGAGGGCTTCCAGTTCGAAATGGCAACCACCTGGTGGTTTTGAAGGTCAAATAGACGGCCGATTCATTTGGCGGGTCCAAAATCACAAAACACAACACCCCGCGGAGGATCGGAATCTTGCGAGCCCATGCAGCATACCGAGCCCAACTCTGACGACTCCGAAAGGTGGGTCAAGTGGCAGCTGGTTGTACTTTGGGGTCTTTGGTCCCACGAATGGTTCTTTCGGTTAAACCAAAGAGGACCAAACCAAGTTATGGCATGGCCAGTCACAAACAGCGCATACCACCTGAAGCTACAATTGGCAGCGTGTATCTGGCTTTTTCTCACACCAAGAGGTGCTTATGTTTAAACCCTGTGCTGACTTTTTACTACTCACTATTCCCATCATGGGCAAATGACGCAAACATGCCAGTCTGGAAATCAGGGAACCTCTATCACAGGACTTTCATCAGGGGTCAGCTCATTTTACAGGGATCCTTACATTATACACTTGAACATTGCTTTGTAAATGGTGGTTTCCCTTTGTTTTGGCGGAAAAAGCCGTGTTTCAAATGGGCAACATGTATCTTTCAAGGAGCCGTTGTACTACCTGAGCTTGCGAACTAATTTGCCCATACCCCATTGACCTACGCTGAGCACGTCGCATCTCCTTCGCCAAAAAGCTTCCGCAAAGCCTTGGCCGGGCACGAGTTATCAGGACTCATGGTTCAGCCAGCCCTCATCAGCTGCTTGTCTTGACACAGATGCCAGGTACCTTGTCACAGATGCTTTGTGGGAGGAAGGGAACCTATAGTGGTTGGAAGCTGGGATCTGGGCATTCTCCAACACTGGGGGTTGCCTAGGTCCTCCAGTAAAGAGATTAGAAGAAGTTGGTACCCGTTTTTTGTTGTTTCTGTAGTCTATTTTAGGGGACTCCCCGCCCCCCAACAATTTTGGTAAATGGGCACTACTGGGGCACCTAGACCATACTTAGTCCACCCGAAACCCCAGCGCTCCATTGATGCCATGCTGGTCAAGTTTTGGTGGGATATGTCATAAACCCCTCAAAGCGCGGGGTGCCAAAGACTCCGCGGGTATGGCTGGACACCCCCAAACGTCAACAACTCAACGACCATTTGGAGTCTTAGAGGCGCAAATACTGAAAGGCCAACCATGCCTGTGTGTGTGTGTGGGTGTGTCTGTGGTGCGCGTGCGTCTTGTCTTTAGGGTGGGTTGCTAAGGGAAACCAAAGGGAAACCAATGCATTTCTACTTTCAAAGACGTTTGTGCGTGAGAGCCGCCTGTATCCACCCCTTCTGGCGCGGCGTTCGAAACATCCTGAACCGATGGTGCCAACTGCATGGATCACCCCCAATTTTCACCGGCAACCCGAGTGAGGCAAGACTCCTTGTGGTTTCCCTCCAAAGCACCGCGTGCAAAGGCGGGGGGATGGAATGCGAGATTCCCCTCACAAACGACACCCTCAATATAAATTGCCTCCAGCTGCGAACACGTGAGCCAACATTCTATGGGTTGGGGGGAAAATGCCCAATCCCCAAAAGTTAAAGGCTCACTTCATGAGATGGGCCCAAAGGTTCCACTTTTGCTGTTTACCACGTCAAGGAGCCAAGCCCAAAAAGGACAAAGTCCAGGAACTCAGTGAGTGAGTCCAAGATCTAAGCGGGATTTGATCATCTTTAGGAAACGGAGAAACCCTGCCTCCTTTGCCCACTTGGCCCACAAAATTTGGGCTACTCCGAAACTTGTTCTTGTTTCATATCTCGCCTCGTTCTAAACATAGTCAATCGCTTGGAGACCTAAGGCTGTGGTTTTCTGATGCCAGCTTGGTTTAAAGGGAAAGCAAAAGGAAAGCACCCATTTGTTGGGCCCCCTTTTTGATACGCAAAAAAGCAAAAAAACATGTATATGTATGTGTATGTATGTAGAGGTACGTGTGCAAATACATATAGAGACAAATATATATATATATATATGTATATGGACACATAAACATGTGTATAGTATATTATGCGCATGTGTATGTATCTGTATGTAGCTAGATATAGCACCCGCCGCCCCCAACCGCCCCAAACGCGCCGACCGTCGCGCTGCGAGTGGCCATGGCCACGCCATGCAGCGTGCCCCCCGCCAGCACCAGGCAGAAGCTCAGCGCCAGGGCCGCCGGCTCCGAGCCGAAGGAGGTGCCTCCGGTGTGGCGATGTGGCGAGTGCGGTGGGGGAGGTAGGCGGAAAGGAAGCCTTGGGGGAAGGGAAACCAGAGGGAAATCAATTTAATTATATTTATTTTAACTCAAGAACACATCATCTCCAGAGAGGTTAGAAAAAGGGTGCCAACTTTTTGTCTGGTAGGTCTAGTTTAGTAGGGGGACCCTCCCCCAAAAAAGTTGGTAAAAGGGCACTTTTGGGGGGTGAAGCCCCTTTTAAAGAGGGCACCCCTTCTGAAAGATCAAAGGGAAACTCGGTGGCTTTCTGCTCCCCTGCTCAAAGTGAATAACTTTTGGTGTTTAATGGGAACCCCATTAGTTGGCAAAAAGTTGAAGTCCTAACATCCAAGCAAAATGCACCAAAGGAACCCAGAAGGAACAAATTCTCATTCTGGGGGTAAAGCCAAAGAGACGAAAGGAACTGGAGGGTGGGAACCAAAAAGACAGATCCATGTGGGTCAAAAATTGGTACGAATCATGGGTTGCCCTAAATGGACGAGGGAATTTGAGGGTTGATCAATACTACCCCAGTTGCAACCAGAGGGTTCCGCCCATGTTTTTTTAATACTTTCTTTTTTGGGGAAGGGTTCCCCTTCGAAGTCAACCAAGAACAGGTGCCAAATTTTGTTCCCATGGCCACTCGGCATCCGAGCTCCATTCGGCACCCAAATGACCATGCGTAACTTTTCCCATGTTGGAAATATCATCTTAAATCACCAAATGCGAAAATGCCCCTACGGTTCCCTTCCTTACAAGCATTATGTGAGTGCTCTCTCCCCCCCCCCCAACCACGCGGCACTGGGACAGCGTGTTTCCTCCATCCTTCAAATGAACGAAACCAACCAAACCAACAACCAAACAGAACATCGGTGTTTGTTTCTACTAAACTGCGTGGGGGTTGGGTCGACTGAATTCCCCAGTGGTCTTGTGGCTTGCCTTTCAAACCACGCCAAGCTTCGAGGACCTGCTTTGAACATGTTGTCCTGCTGAAATGTGCACGTCGAAATGCTCAAAGGGACACCAGTATATTCCACACCGTGTATTCAGCCTCACTCCAATTGGTTTAGATTGTTGGTTTCGAGGTTGTATTGGTGGTTTCCCGTTTACCCTCATTCTTGAACCAGCGGTTCAAATCCAAATCCAAACAAACCGGGCTCCAAACAGATCCAAACAGCCAATTGGGGGCTACTATGGAGAAAAAGGTCCGACCATCCTCGATGTGTGAAAAAAATCCCACGAGCCATGGCTTTCCTAAAGTTGGACATGGGGAAAATTTTCGGGGTGCCTGATGAGTCAGCACCGCCCCGATCCCGTCATCCGCCGTTTTTCGGGGATCGAAAGGATCCAAGCCACCCCCGATCTTTGCAAAGGTCGAAATTGGCCCAGAAAAAAAAAGGAAGACAAATCAGCACGGACAATGTCATAGACTATGCAAAGGGTTCCAATTGGTGGCTCGTCTGTTTTGATGGTACCCTTTCTGGCGGGGTGTCTTAAACTAGTGATGGTTGACCTTGGAAGGGGGGCAACAATCTAAATTTGAGCACTTAAGTAGTTGGATGTCAACCACCAAACCACCAAGCAACAATGTCAACTGTTTCCAACAACAGCCATGAAATTAGGGATGTCTTCAGGTCTGTGGCTTCCAAGTTTGCTGAACTATCATCCTTTTGTCTCAGTTTTTGGGGGCTTCCCCTTTTTTGACACTCTGTACCACACCCGTTTTGTTTAGGCCTCCCTCTACTTCCTAACAACAACCATGCTAGGGACGGGGCACCCGAAGCCCTTGCCACGGCGACCCCCTCGCTCTGCCCCGGCCTGCCACCGGGCTCAGAAGAAACTGCAGCAGCGGAGCCGGCGCCTGTCTGCGGAAATTCGGAGCTCGGTGTCCAGCATTAAAGCACGTGGTTGGGTTACTACAACCACCTAGGTCCTCCAGTAGAGAGGTTAGAACAACGGTACCAACTTTTTTCTGTAGTCAATTTTAGTAGGGAAACCCCAAAAAAGGGTAAAAGGGCACTACTGAGGGACCCAACCACCATTTATTTAATGAGTGTCATCATCTGAATGTGGTCCAAGTATGGAGGGGTCATCTCATACAACCACCATTTATGTAAGGATTCCTCATCATCTAAATTGGGTCCTTTGCCGTTTTTATAAAATCCGGGTTGAAGCCCGGGATTGTTGTTTTTTTGGGGGTTGCTCCTTTGCTCCCGCTTCACTTCTTGGTCCTGGCTCCTTAGACTATCGCGAAACACATCCAGGTTCAGGCTACAGTCACATGTCCCCACGTCAAAAGTTGATCACTTTGATTACCGGTGTTCATCGGCTTTTGGAGGTTGCACAACGGCAAGGAACGGTTTGGACATGCTCTTTTTGGGAGGCTTTTTGGGGAACTGCCTCTCTGGCTTTGGGAAACAACCTAACCAGGTCCGGACCCTCCAAATTCCAAATGGTGTTCCTTTTGCTTCCTTCTAAATTAACTGAACAAGGGATTCCTCAAACAGATCCCACACAAACAGACCCATATCAACCATCTGCAAACTCTACTGAACTAAGTAAGACTTGGATCCCAAGTAAAGGACGCAACCTGGTTTCACCCCCAAGTCTTCGCTCACAGGCAGAATCATCTCTCACCCCTCCACTCCCCGCAGCCCACTCCCTGCCTCGTAGCCATTAGAACCATGCGCCTCACAGCAAAAGGGCCCAAACCGGGGCTCAATACAACGCCTCCCAGCATGGATCTCCAACCCATCTTTTGTCGACCTTACAGGGAACTCCCAAGAAAACAAGGGCACCACTATTGGTTCATGGGTGTCCCATTTTGGAGGCCGTCATGTTTCGCTTAGGAATCTTTACATTGGTCCTGAAGACAGAGGATTGTGAGCATATCTCAACCAACCACAAGCGGAACTTGGTGTTTTGACCCTGACATGTATCCACGACATGATGCCTACGCCGCAAATTGGCCAATAGGGAGTCTCAAATGGCACGTGGGAACCTAAGGTGGCCTTTTTCTCTCGTAGTGCCCATTGGGGGCAAACGGTCGTGCAGAAGGTGAAATGGCACACCCTGAAAGAGGAGCCCAAGAGCAATGGGCTGCCCCAATAAAAATGAAACATGGCTCCGGAACCCATGTTTTTCATTGCTGGGTCACCGTCTCCTTGCTTTTGTCGGGACATTTGGAGCTCGACCCAACAAGACCCGTGTAAGATAGTTTCCCCAAGGTACCGCAGGGGTTTCATGGGATGTGCGGCCGCTATAGCCATATTCAAAGAGTAGATTCCCCATGATAGGTTTTGCCTTGTATGACTTGATTCGGTCGTCCGGAACCTAGAAGCGTGCCAAGAACTCCTACATGCTTGGGTTCAAAACTGCCCAGACGCAGTTTGTGTTTTTTGTGCGGCTCGATGGGTTGACCGATGCCCCGAGTCGATTGCGGATGCGGAGGTCGCCTGCGTGCTGCTGCTTTGTGCCCTGGGCCGCGTGTGGATTCATCGATCGATCGATCCATCGATCCGTGGCCTGGGGGGTATGCCAGGTGTAAGCATATGCTCACTATAGCTGCGTGGATTGGCAAAAGCAAAGTCTACTTCTTGAGTGGAGTGGGCAAAAACGTTATATGAACTGTGTGTTCACCACTAAACTTGCCTTCCCAAGTTAACATTCTAGGAACTCAGAGCACGGTATGGTTGTTTGGGGAAGCCCCGAAGTAAGCTATGTCCTTTGTGGCTTGTCTTGAAAACACTCCGACACATCTTTCAGCCTGAACCTGTAAACCTGCTTAAACATCTATGGGTGTCTTTTTTTGGGAGGCCCCTTAACACCACACAAAGGGGTAATGACAAAAAAGCAGTCGCCCATATTATAACAATCAAATGAGGCCCATGGTCGTAAAATGGCGTCCGGTTTGGGGTAAAGGCTTAAACCCGGGGAGGTGTCTTCAAAGGACCCCCAAATGGCGTCAGCTTTCCTTTTGCTTTGGGTCCCAAAGAGAACGGGAGACTTGACCAATCCGGCAATCAGTTTCTGCGAATCGCAACTCCAGTCCGGAAACATGAAACTGGAACGGGGTAGCCTCCAAATTGAGACACCAGGGGGAAATCACCCATCGGGTTTCGGTCTACCTGTGATCAAAAACTGGAGAGGGGACAATTCGGCGTGCTCATCCTCCGCAAACCAAAGCTACTGTCGTCCCGGATCAATCACCCTGCCAGATATATCAACCATGGTGTTCGCTTAATTTGGTGTCCTTTGCGCAAACACACATCTCGCTGGCAAATGCTAAGAACCAAAGTGAAACTCGTGCAATCTGTCTTGTCGAAGCCAACTCACTTTTCTGGACACTTGCCAGGTGTCAAGGGGCGGCAAAATGTGACATCAAGCATCCCCTGGCAACCCTTCCGATTCGATCGGGGCCCCAACCCCGGAACACCTCTGTTTTTGATGCCCGGCTCAGCCTTAAGCCGCGTTCCCTCGATTGACATACCAAACTTGCGATCGGTTCAAGAGGCGCAGGGAATTTCGAAACAGAACGCCGCAGAACCCAACCATCCCCGATTTGGTTTCCTTTAAGGAAATCCCTAGGTCATTCCCTACTGAGCACCAGCAAGCAAAAACACCTCCTCAAAGAGGGAAGTAGGGCTTACACAAGGAATAAGGATGCGCCACCGTGTTTCCGAGGCACGACAACTGAAGCAAGCTCGGCGCAATGGGGCAGCTCATGGCGTCATCTCGACCGGAGTCAGAAGGGCCCGGAGCTCACACACCGTGCAGGCCCCTTTCAAGTGCTCCTTAAAAAGCTTCTTCGCAACCAGACAAGTCCCAACTTGGCCAAGGCTCTTACATCAACTTCCGGCAACTTCTGCGTCAAAGGAGTGAGAAGAGCTTTAACGTCGGCGGAAAGCTTTCGAAACTCTGACTACTCACCTATCATGACAGCTGCAAGCCCTGGGTGGACAAGAGGCCCGTGGTTTTTCCGGGCGACATGGATGTAAGGTGAGGCTAAAATGGCAGCTGCTCCTTTGCGTCAGCGGATCCAACCTCCCGCAACTCCTTTGTTGAGGCCTGAATGGCAGACTGTCAGGCTCTGTCTCGCATTTAGCCAACATAAAAAGAAATGAAACACCATCAGAGGTGACTGGGCTTGGAAAACAGGGTGAGCGGGGGGCTGGAAGTGGACCCTGTGAAAGCGGGCGTGAGCGAGAGGACATGGAGAACTTCGTGAGTCGCCTGCTTCTTCTGATCGGAAGTTACATGGATCCCCCCCCTTCTCGCCCCTCAAAGGATCATGGCAAGTTTGACCGCACCGGAAGTGTCAATCAAAATCGCTTGACCTGGGGGGGGGGGGGGAATATTTAAATTTGAGCAGCAGCAAGTGGTTGGAGTTCAACCACTAAACCGCAATAAGCAAAAAAAGTAAAGCATGTCTCCCAACAACCAGGAAATTGGGGATGTCTTCTGGTCTGTGGCTTCAAAGTTTGTTGAAGATCATCCTTTGGTCTCAGTTTTTGGAATCTTCCTCTCTCTTTTTTTTGACACTCCGTACCCCGAAAATTTGTGGCGAAAGCCGAAATCCGAACTCCAAAACATGATCTTCGGAACGCCAGGCGTTCGCATCTCGGGAACCTGACAGGACTCCTCGAATCAGGTGCTTGGCTTTCTCAAGCTGTGTCGGCCTTTGGGTTTTTAGGTGGGGATGGGTTTGCAAAGGAACCAACAAGGAGACCCACCAACTCTTCCAGTTGCTTCACACCCCTGGCAAAAACATAGTTCCAGTAGTTCCAGATGCTAACCATGGTTCTTTGCAACAACCGGCCGTGTTCCCTGGGTTTCCGGAGGTTTTCTAGCAAGAAGGATCCCTGCAAAGAATGGTTGGAAGGTACCCCTAGAGTAGTGACAGGTTCCCTCTACAACCAACAAGGGAAAATCAACCATATTCTTAAGCACATGGAACAATCGAACAAATGAACCTTTTTGGCACAAGCCATGGTCAAAACCTGTCTTGGAATGGGCAGGGGATTGATTGTTTCGCTCGTTTCCTCGGGCTTCTACGATCCGAGAGGCACTCTTCCGAGAGGCTAAGCTAAAAGGCTGTCCTTTTGGGGCCATGACACAAATTGGGGCCAAAAAGGGAAACACCAAAAGTTCACACAGGTCGATTCTATAGTTGGGTGTCTTTCACTAGGAGACTCCTATGGGCTTCGGTTTGCCTTCTTGCTTGCCGCGATTGGAGATTTGAGTTTTTCGACACGTTGGGTCTTCGAAGATTCGAAGCGGAAATCTTGCAGTAAAGAGAAGTACACAGAAAATCTCAGGTTCAGACTCTGCGTCATACTTCGTCTAAGTCCAACTACAAACTCGTTTTGACCCCAGAGAAACCTGGGGTCAAGAAGTTCTCCGCGGAAAGTAGCAACTCCCAGAAGTCTAGGGGATGCTTCTTTCTAGAAAGCCACCAAAGACCCTGGGGGAACGGGCTGGTTTTTGCCAAAGAAGGATGGCTGAAAAGAATGGAAAAGGAATCAACCCGAGAAAGGTCCTCGCATCTGCGTCGGTGTCGAAGATATTCTCGAAGATCTTGGGCATGAAGATGGGCCACGCGCTCTCCGAGTGCTCCTTCCTTAAGAACGACGGGGCCCGTGGATAATTGGCGGCTTCGGGCGGCCAACGTCCGATCCAGTGGATTAACCATGGCAAGAAAGAGGTACCCCTTGATGGTTTGGATTGGTGCTTTGGATCTGAACCACTGATTCAGGGTAAGTAGAAAACCAAGAGAACCAGCCCCTACCAAACCACCAAAGCAAACCACCAAAGCAAGCCACAAATTATAGGGAACCCCACTATGGTCCCTCCGCCGTGTCAAGTGGAACTCACTTTGGGGTTGATTTCAGGGGACCAAACAGCCGCCCTTGGGGGGTTTCCCTAAGGCGACCGGGGGTTGCTTGAGGTCGCGACACACAATGGAGGCACAAATGCAGCTTCTGTTTGGGTTGTGCATTCTTGTCCAAAGAATGATAGAGCCCCAGCCTTGAAAGAGCCTTTCAAGGGGATCGAGCCAATCAGCTCCCAAACACCTGAATTGCTTTGCAAATTTGGACCTGGGCCCAAGGAAGAAGAAAAAAACATGCTTGGACTCAAAGAGAAGCTGGTTCAAGCCTGTGAAATCGATGACCCGCTTCGGGGATGAGCCTGTGCGTGTGCGTGTGGGTGTGTTGGTTGCGTTTGTTGTCTACCCGCCATCCCCTGCTTGACAAGTTAGATGCTTGTATGTGGACTTTGAACGGATTTGTGACATCCCCACCACGTGCGTTCCTTCAAGTTGGGAGATGAAATCTCGGCGTCCCCTGATACACAGGCCCCAACCTGGGCCCCTCGTCTGGGCATCCAGATGGGGCATCTGCAGTCTTCAGTGCGTAGTTGGTCAGCAGCGCCGTCTCGAATTTTGTGGACGGAGCGTGGTGCTCCTTCCTGTATAAGTTGGACGCCACGGCAAGCTGTGCCGCGATTCACGCTCTCCGCGTCGTCGACTCTGGCAGCCGGCTGCCCAAGGGGACTGCTCCTTGGTCCCTAACTTCTCGGTGCCCTGCCACGAGCTCTGACGCCAAACCCAGTCGCTCTCAAAAAGGTGCTGCAGCGCATGTGGGCTTGCTTCAAAATGGACCCTCCGAAACGGCATGGCGGGTTTCCTTTCGGGTTGCCAAAAGAGGGCTTCCCCAAAAAACACCGCAGTCAGGCAAAGGGTTTTGGAAGATCACATAATTTTGAATCTTGCCGGAAAGGAGGCCAGTGTGGTCCATCCAGGGTGTTGCAACCCTGATCCTCAATACTGTCAAGCACACGGAGAAATATACCTCCCTCAGTCTCCTAAAGATCCTGAAATTATTCAACCCCAAGCTGTGATTGGCAAATGTCCCAGAGTTTCAACCACAACTGAGTCATAATCAAAATCCGGTACTGAAATAGTCTACCCAGAACCATGGCTTCAAGTCAATCAGGCGGCCTTCAGGTACCCATTTATGGCACCCTTTGGGGCTCAGTGGCTCACCCGGCCGCATTTCTTTCGTGGGCATTGAACATCTAGTGTGCGTGTTTTTCCATCTATGGAGCTTCAGATCTATGGAACTTCACCCCAAAAACGACCCGAACCCCCTAAAGTGCCTTTTTTTTGCAGCTGGGGAGTGTACACCGATTTTGCATGGAGAACTCTGTCAAATGTGGAAACCTCCTTTCGCGGGATTCAGCTTCCACGCTGGTTTCCCTTTCATTAAAACTAGCCCTGCCGTATGGAACCTGAATGAAGTCCCCTATCGTATTTCCCGCCCCCCCCCCCCAAAAAAAAAAAGAAAAGAAAGAAGAGAGGTTCCTTTTCAAACGAATTCAATTTCATTCTCGTCTTCCTTGTCCTGTGTGGTGTCCTTTTCTTAGTCGTTGGCCCCCTAGTGACGCTTTTAGTGATGCCAATCCTTCTGAACTCCAGTCTTGAAGTCGGCTGGGGGCCGCCAAGCTTTGGTTTCTTTTCCGTGGGGAAACACACGCACATGTTTAACCAGGTGACAGTTTCAAGATTCCCAGCCACGTTGTGATTTGGGCTTTTGCGAGAATTGTGTACTCAAAACACAAGACCCCCCCTATGGCTATGAGTCGCGAGGAATACCCTCCAAATGGTTGGTGACAAATTTAAATCCCCATATTTTTTTGGTCCGTAGAGCTCCGGTCCCATGTTTTTCACAGGTGACTCCAACTTGGAAAATCCTTCATTGGAGACAAACCAAAATCCCCGTCCATGGACCGTTAGAATACACGCTCATGTCTTCTTTTCTTCGTTTCTTCCATGTCCAGTAGCGAAATCGATTCCCTTGAACACCAACAAGGGAAAATCAGAATTAAAAAGGGAAAACAACATACATATGTCCAGTAGTAAAATCGAATCCTTTAAAACCAACAAGGGGGGAAGACACTCAGTAGACTTTCGCGTCCAACCACGGCGGTTTCGAAGGTCCCGTGGCGTAAGGCTTGGCGCCAGGCAGGTGCTCCAGCAGATCGCAGACCAGGTAGAGCCCCAGCACCTGACGAAGACCGCACGAGGTCCAAGCAACCAGGTCTAAGGTCCTCCAGAGAGCTGAGAATAAGGGTAAAAGTAGTCTATTTGGGTGTGGCTCAGAATTGAAAAGCTGGGGTTACGCAGGTTTTGGTCTTTGTTTCCACACACCAAGGTGCCATTTTGGTCATTTTGCAGGTCCTCCTTTTTCCTTTTTGTCTATTTTAGTAGGGGAACCCTCCCAACCAAGAAAGTTGAAAGGGCACTACTGGGGCACCTAGAGGGGCACTCCGAACAACGGGAAAAACCTGTGCTGATTCTGCTTCATGGGGAAAACGGAGCGTATGAATCCGGGGTGGAGTAAGCAAATTCGAGCTATTTTGGGGGGAGGTCCTCGAGCTTTCCGGAGTATCTGAAGTTAACTTTGAAGGAAACCCAGAGGGGCAACAGGGCAACCAGGAACTGTAATGGCACTTGTAGCTCTGAAGTAACAATGGGGCAGTCAGCCGCCGTTCTGTGCGGGGAAAAAAAAAAACATGAGACTTGCTGCTTGTTTTCATTGGGCTCCAAGAGAAACTATGCGCCCCGGAAGATTCGGGGCTCTAAAAATAGCGGGGTCACCAGAATGAAACGTTTTCCCCTTTCTGGCCAGCGCAGCGCTGCACTGCAGAGCGTTTACAGCGACCCCGTAAATCGCTTTGAAGATGAAGCTCACAGGGATTCAAACGAAAGTTGATCAACGAGTCCTCTGTGTCAGCAACTGAAACGAAACACTGGAGTCACTCTTGATGGACATCCACTGCAGGTTGGGGATTCGCCTTGACGGCAAGCTTGCCGATTCGTGCTCTACGGGGAGAGGTCTCCAAATGGCACAGTCGATTCTTGCGCTTGCCGCAAAAAAGAAGAACCTCAAACAGCTCCAAACGAAGCTGGAGCTCCAGAAGGAAGGAAGCAAAGGGATTGCTCGAGTTCTTGGCTCAGTGAAAACCCCTAGGTCCTCCAGTAGAGAGTTTAGAATTAGGGTACCAACTTTTTTGTCTGTAGTCTATGTTACTAGGGGAACCCTCCCCCCGAAAACGGTTGAAAGGGCACTACTGGGGGACCTAGCAGAACTTCCCTCCTTCCATTTGCTTCTTCGGCCTGGAAAACATGAGCAAACGAGCGAGCGGCAAAAACCTGAGACTGCTTGGGGGCGATTTCCAAACCGGAAGCCGCCGTTTTTTTCGGGGTTTCGCTATATCGTTCTCCAATGTTTCAGACATCTGCGAGGTTATCGTTTTTTGGATTTGCTTTATCGTTTCTCAGAAAAAGCAAAACACGCAACGCGAAGTCACCGAAGACATATCTCTAGATGAGAGAGTTTAGCCTCTCTCTCAAATATGTCCGGTAGCGAAATCGAATTCCTTTAAAACCAGCAAGGGCAAAATGAACACATCTTCATTTCAGCAAATGGAAGCCCCCCGAAACATGGAAGTGCGCAGGCACTTAACACAAAACAAAAAACAAAGGGAAAGTCACGGTTTCCACAAGGGCTCCGTGCACTTCCCTGGTTTGTTTTGGGGCTCAACCTTCAGCATGTTGATCGGTGTTAAGAAAAGAGGCTCATAAAAATGGGATGGGACCCATCACCTATGTTGGTCTCCTTTTTGCGCCATTGAACAATCACAGGCGAAAGTTGGGTTCCCCGACATGGTCAGCGTCCTTTGGTTTCCCTAACAACCAACCCCAAACAGGGGCCCTCAAACAAAAGACACACCCACTGAGTAATGTTGACCTGGATCCAAGTAGAGCCCTTCCCATGAATAGGGGGTGTGTTTTGTTCCCAAAGTGATGAATCCCCACAAGGCGACGAACTTTTCTCTCAAAATCAAGCTCGGGCTTCTACTTAGATTCACCCAATGTTGATAGAACCGGAGGTCACCACTTCTTGGTTGACGTTGGAAGGGCAGCAAAAACATAATCTTCAGCAGTTCAGTGGTTGGAATTCAACCACTAAACCACAACAAGCAAAGATGTAAAGTGTTTCTCAACAACAACCATGACTTTTGGCAACACGGCACGACACGGACGGGTGCCTTGTGTTCCTTGGTCGCCACCTGGGGTTGAGCTCTCCGCGTGCAGTTTCCAACGAGTTTCCGTGGCGGATCTCAGAAGACTAAGCCAAGGGACACCAAAAACTGTGGCTTTCCAGTTGGTTTCCCTCCATTTGCTCAAGTCCCCTGGAAAAAATGAGAAAATATGTCCAGTAGCGATAGATTCCCTTTAAAACCAACAGGGGAAAATAACACATATTCTTAACCAAATGGAAGTTTCCCTTTAAAGCCACCAAGAAGGTACCCTCAGAAAAAGACGAGCGAGCCAACGGTACATGCCTGGGGGAACGTGTCCTTTTAGTTCTTTTTCACAAAAGGACACCTATGCTTTTGCAGGTCGCTGTGGAAAATGAAGGACATCCGGCAAAAGGGCAAGGTGAATTCAGCCTGGCAATGAAGAGTGGTGCGTTCAAACGCCCACCTGGCTCCTAAATGGCTGTCAGCAGCTTGGGGGATGCTTTGGCAAATGGATTGGGCCAATCCCATGACCTCCCCGAACAAGAGACTACCACTCCAAAAACAAACCATAGAACCTGCACCGGGTGCAGGGAAGACAATTTCCAAAGGGGACCTGTGCAGGTTCCATGTTTGTTTTTTGACGTGCCTTTTTGGGAAAATAACCGTGCAATCTGCTCAATTCCCAGCTGGTCGCGCAGAGGCAGATAACAATAGATCAGTTTCCTCTAACTTCAAAAGCAGTTGGAACGATATGTGAAGGGGTAGTGGTTACAAGAAGGTGAGGAGGAGTTGCTGAGAGTCTGGTGTGAGCAGGCACGGGAGCTGAGTCGCCCTGAGTAAAACAAATCCTTCTAAGTTGTGCTTTGGATTGGTGGAGGTGAGGTTGGGTGGCTTCCCATTCGCCCTCAACCAGGGCTTCGAATCCAAATCTCCGAACCACCTCATTCCCAGTTGCTCATGTCAAAGTCCCTTTTTGGCACGTGACCCCAGCTAACCGTGGCTTTTGGCGAGTGTGTAACCCGCCCATATCCTGATGCTAGTTTGGTGTGCGTGTCCAATGTGATTGTCTCGAAATTAGGGAATCCCCGAAAATAGGATGCTTACTTTTGGTTTTCCCTTGAAACCTTCCAAAAGAGGCACCCTCGTTAAAACAAAAAGAAGACACGCCCAACTATTGTCACTTTATCAACTCGCTGTTCCACATAGAAATTTTCGAGTCTGGACAGGATTTCCCTTCTCAGGGAAGGACGGTACTTGGGCAGCCTGTTTCTTGACTAATTCAGGTTGTTCCCCCATGTCCCAATTGTATCTTTGACCACCTAATATGCTTCTCAAAATTGGGGTCCGAAAAATGGTTGGTGTCCCTTTGGTTTCCCTATTTGGGAGTACGCCATGTTGAGCAATCTCCATATGGGGGTTGATAGAGGTCCTTTACATGGGATGACCATTGGTTGGAACACCACTAACAAGATGATATGTTCCATGGGAAAAGTTACACATGATCATTTGGTCATTTGGTTTCCCTTTACTCACTTCCCGAGTGAATGGACACCACACAAAATACCGTTTGTATGCCACTAAAATGGTCCAACCCCAACAAAGTATCAAGTCCAGGAATGAACTCAGGGCCAAAACCGAGACCCTCCCCATAATCGGCAACTAGGTCCTCCAGTAGAGAGGTTAGAATAAGGGTGCCCTTTGTTCTGTAGTCTATTTTTAGTAGGGAACCCTCCCCCAAAAAAGTTGGTAAAAGGGCACTACTGGGGGTTTAGGCAAAAAAACTCCAGGCGTCCCGGCCCACTGCTGGATGCGCTCGGCGCATCGCGGCAGGCAGGGCAGAAACTCCGCCGGAGACACCTGCGAGTGGAGTGTCGAGTCTGTTGAGTGAGAGGAAATATGGCTGTGGGACAAAAATAGGTACCCAAAATGGAACCCTGGTAAATGGAAACATGGACCAAAACCTGCTGTCCCCTGGGTTTATTTTGACCCATACCTAGGATAAATACACCTGATTCATATATGGGGGTGTCCCGATTGATTTCGTGATTTCGGGGCCCAAACTTTGGAGGGGCCGGGGCCCACCCCCATATGAGTCGTTTGCTCAAAACCGATCGGTACTAAAATAGTCGTAATCCCAGAACCATGGCACAGGATGAATGCGGCAATTTCCGCAGCTACTTATGGCTGGCGGGGATCGTCACTTACTAACCTTCATCTACTGGTTTTGATTGTGGGTCAAAAATAGTGTAACCCCCAAATGGCCTGATAAACGGACCCAAAGACAAAAACTTGCGGTCCATATCCTGGTGGGTTTATTCTGACCCATACCCATATTACTCTTCTTGAGAGTACCCTTTCTTTGCGGCTTTCAAGGAAGACCAAAAAGGCGCTGGTATGGAGCAACACCCAATGTTTCTCGAACAGTAAAGTAAGACGTGGTCGGGCCATCGAAGTTGGGGCGGTTCAAATTCCACCGGGACTGCTCAAGTAATTTGAACAACACACACAAATTGAACACCACTGCTTGTCGGTATTTATAGGGGAATCAACATTTCAGAGTTTCTGAACGGCGGTCTATGGATTTCGTCCATCCAAGTGTTTGGGCCCGATTGACACGTCGACAATTTCCACCAAAAAATTCTCCCAGGCCTTCATGGCTCCCAAAACCTCGGCTGTCCTTCTGCTGAGAACAGTGCCGTTGATTTTTTTTCACCGCAAAATGGCCTCTGGGTTAAACCCTGCGCAGCACGGGGTCGGTGCTCTGAAAGTGAAGGATGCTCAATATGCGAGACCCCTGAACCGGAGGTTGACTAGTGGGTCTGCGGACAAGCAAAATCCATTTCGCGGCAACTGAGATGGACCAAACCCTATGCTGGGGTAGACCCACCAGCTGGTGGTCTATGGATTTTGTCCATCCACAGGGCCTCTAATCCGCCCCTCCTCCAACGCACCAACGCTCCAACCCCCTGAAAATACAACCACATGGGTGCGGGAGGGCGTGTTTGAGGCCCTCGATCGAGGGCCTCAAACACGCCAACGGAAACTCTGAGGGGAAATCCTGGCCTTCATCATGGCTCCCAAGACCTCTTCGTAGTTCCTTCGGAGCTGGTCCTGCAAGCTGAAGGAAAAGGACTTTTGCGGACGGAGCACCAGAGACCAAGGTGTTTCGGATGATTCATGGAGACTTGACGACGTGGCGAAAAGACCGGGTTCAATCGCGGGCGATGACTCGCGACGTAGCGAAGGCAGTGGGTGCAGGGTACACACATTGTAACAACTTCTGTTCAGTTGGTTGTTGAAACGCGCTTTGTCAGAATCCCCCAGGTGATCCGATACCCTTGAACATGGTACAGAGCACCCCTCAAGACAAGGCACAAGGCACCCCTGTCCGATGGATTCGAATCCCGCTTTGGTGCGCAGCCCAAGTTCCCAAAAACCATGTTCACAAACTGCCTTGGCTGTGGAAACAAGGGGTCGTGTCTTCTTTTTGCTGCGGATCACAACCGTTTTCGAGAGCAGGGTTGTATCAACATGCCATCAGAAAGAAGGGAACTCAACCTTGTTCCCATCTCTGGTGCCCCAGATTCCGGGTCCCCCCTCATTTATTTCGGGGAGCCCGCCAGTTCCGGGGCTTCGAGGCGCCGGGCCGGACCCCGGCTCCTTTTGGCAACCGGCGAGCTACCAACCCCGTGGGTACCCCTAAAATCCCTGGTGTTCCGTTTGGTTCTCTTTGAAAGAATTGGCACCCTCACAACGGACAATTCAGGTGTTCCCCTCGTTCTTTTACTTCCGAGTCCTGGAGCAAGCCAAGGGCTTGGACCATGAGCACACGAGGGTAACCCCTTCCCCCAAGAGGGACAAGGGAACCATCCCACCAAAAACAGAGTCTTGACCACAAACAAACAGCCACAACTCGAACAAAAGCGGTGCCCAACTTCGCTCTCTTTTTTTTCATGACAAAAGTTGGGATCAAACAAATGGCTGTGGGCCAACAATAGGTACCCAACGTGCAACCCTGGTAAATTGAACCAAGAACTAGAAACCCGCGGTCCACATCCTGTTGGTTTAATTTTGACCCATACCCAAATGGACAAACCCCGAAATCAGGTCGCCCCAACCGTGCGTTGTGTTGCTTTGGCAGAAGCTTGTCATCCACTTGCTTAAGAAGATTCTTTACTTTCCCTTGCTGCTTCGGTTTCACTACTGGAAATATTGTTACTTTTTCCAGGGGGCGCAAATGCAAACGGAAGTTGTATCCCCAAAAACAGGTCCTCCAAAGGCAAATGATCCCCAAACCTCCCCTTCTGGAGCTCCTCCTCCGCCTTGGGGTCATGGTCCTCCTCATCCTCATCGCCCCCATGCAGCTCCTGCCCATGTCTGAACCTCTGAGTCCACAGCTTCCCGCAGAGGACATGTCTGGGCCGAAGAGAAGTGCAAGCTGGTGAGGTTCTAGCTGGTGCCGCAGAGACACCACCCTCAAGCAAGTAGCGGTTTGAAAGCTTTGGAAAGGTGGGGGGAGCAGCTGTTAGCTTTTAGCCCACATCGGCTCGCTGGGTTGATGGCTTGACCAGTCACGCCATGTTTTCGGGAATCGGACCTTTCTCAAAGGGTGTCTTCTGTTCAGGATCCTCGTCCCACAAAAATTAAAGCTGGTTGGGAATGGAAGCCTTCCACTGAACAAGGAGCCACATACTTCCACCATTGGCAGCTTCAGGTATGGGTTTTGGAGGATCCTTGTGTGGCATTGATGCAAGCTTGCAAGGCAGTATGTAACCCGCACCAAGCCAGAATCAAAGCCTGGCATGAACATGGTCTACCCACAACCATCCAGCAAATCAAAAGGGCGAATATCCGCACCTATATATTGGGATTGCTCCGTACTCACCTTGAACTAGCGGGGTTTTGCCTGTGGCTCACCTGAACAACCTCGTCCTACAAATTGGTGGTTTGCATTGATGGTTTGGATTGGTGGTTTGGCGGTGTGGGTAGTTTGCCCTTTACCGTCTACAAGAACTAGGGGTTCAAATCCAAATCAAGAACCTGAAGGAAATATCTGAGCCGTGGAATGCCTAAAGGACATGGACAATCTAAGGGGTACCTGATGATCTAGAAACGGTTGTGATGCGCTTGTTCTGGACTTCACCTGCTCTTCCCCATGTTGGTCCTTTCTAACAGTCGTTTAGTACCTTCTTTCATCCAGGGGTGCATTCACAGATTTGCCACATCCACAACGTGTTCTAGACATATATAAGCCTCAAATACCTGTTTCCTGGGGAGGGGCTTGTTTTCCTTCCCCCCGTTTCCTCGGGCTTGTATGATGCTTTGGGATTCATCCTTTGGGGCCATCAGGAAAAGCCGAAAGGTCAGAAGGTCGATTCGCTTTGGGCAAGTGAGCGAAGGCTACATCAAAAAACGCCCCTTGCTTTGCTTTGGGATCTGGATGTTCTAAATCAGATCAGAGAAGGAAAAAAAGGGAAGAAACAAAAAAAGAGCAAGAACACCTGCTGTACCAGGGCTCTGAACTTTGGGCCGTGCTTTTCGGGGACCGTTCGAATGGAACGAGCTCCATCCCCCGTCCTGCGGGAGGGCGCTGGCCTGGTGCCGCTGACTGATTTGGAGTCCCGACGTCAACGGGAGGCTGCGATCCCAAAACGGATAGCCTCAGACAATAGACCCATATGCATGTCAGGCATGCATGTTGTACAAATGTGTGTTTATTTATATAGTGTATGTATATATATATATATGTTGTGCATACACATATGTCTGGTATATACTTATATGTATATCCGTGTGTGTATATATATATATGTTGTGTATGTATAACGTATGTGTGAACTGCTGGCATGGAACATCATGGAACCCTAGATGATGGAATACTTAACCATGCACGGCACACCGGTCGCCAAGGGCCGCGGAAAAAAAAAGGAGGATGAATGGCAATACCACCCGAATGAGGGACCCGGATGTGTCTGTGAGTGTGTGTGCTTGTTTTTTTTTTTTTTTTGGCGTGTGTGTGTGTGCGTGTGTTTGTGTATGTTTGTGCGTGCGCGCGTGCGTGCGTGCGCGCGTGCGCGCGTGCGTGCGCGCGTGCGTGCGTGCGTGCGTGCGTGCGTGCGTGCGTGCGTGTGGGCGCGCGCGCACGCGCGTGTGTGTGTGTGTGTGTGTGTGTGTGTGTGTGTGTGTGTGTGCGTGCGTGCGTGCGTGCGTGCGTGCGTGCGTGCGTGCGTGCGTGCGTGCGTGCGTGCGTGCGTGCGTGCGTGCGTGCGTGCGTGCGTGCGTGCGTGCGTGCGTGTGTGTGTGTGTGTGTGTGTGTGTGTGTGTGTGTGTGTGTGTGTGTTTGTGATTGTGCTTGTGCTTGTGCTTTGTGTTTGTGTTTGTGATTGTGTTTGTGATTGTGAGTGTGATTGTGTTTGTGACTGTGTTTGTGACTGTGTTTGTGATTGTGTTTGTGACTGTGTTTGTGATTGTGCTTGTGATTGTGTTTGTGATGATTGCAATTGTGTTTGTGCTTGAGCTTGCGATTGTGCTTGTGCTTGTGTTTGTGTGTGCTTGTGCTTGTGATTGTGTTTGTGATCGTGATTGTGCTTGTGTTTGTGTTTGTGCTTGTGATTGTGTTTGTGATTGTGTTTGTGATTGTGATTGTGTTTGTGTTTGTGTTTGAGTTTGTGATTGTGTTTGTGAGTGTGATTGTGTTTGTGATTGTGAATTTGTTTGTGTTTGTGACTGTGTTTGTGATTGTGATTGTGTTTGTGATTGTATTTGTGTTTGTGATTGTGCTTGTGATTGTGCTTGTGTTTGTGTTTGTGTGTGTGCTTGTGCTTGTGATTGTGTTTGTGATTGTGATTGTGTTTGTGTTTGTGATTGTGATTTTGACTGTGATTGTGATTGTGTGTTGTGATTTTGTTTGTGATTGTGATTGTGTTTGTGATTGTGATTTTGTTTGTGTTTGTGATTGTGTTTGTGCTTGTGTTTGTGTTTGTGATTGTGCTTGTGATTGTGTTTGTGATTGTGTTGGTGTTTGTGTTTGCGATTGTGATTGTGCTTGTGATTGTGTTTGTGATTGTGTTTGTGATTGTGTGTGTGCATGGGCGTCTGTGCGCGTGTGCGTGTGTGTTCAACTGGTTGGGAAGTACTCAAAGATTCCCTATTTATTCTGTGCCAAGTCTGTGGATAGATGGTCTTCCCTGGCCTCATTGACCCCTCGAATGCCTGATCTTTGAGACCTTCACAAGAATGAGGGAAAGGAAAGGAAAGCTGGGTGTCCAAAGGCGCTTAACTGAACAAAGGACCATGGATTGCCCGTTCAGCTTGGGATTTGCTGTGCCCCACAAGCTGGGGGGGAGAGGAGCCTCCGACAGGGCACCCCATCCAAAGGGAAGCTCATCCAAAGGGAAGCGACCCATGCCCCCAAACTTTGGTGGCACTGGGTGTGTGTCGTTTTTAGGGGACTTCACCTCCAAACTGGCTGGTTTCCTTTTGCCTTCCCTTTAAAACCCAAAATGGGTTGTCTCAAGAAGAGACACTCCCACATGTTTCGCACAGTCTCTCACCACTCGCCCGCCTCATGCTTGGCCTTCGCCTCCTCATTCGCATGCTTGGCACCTGGCAGATCCGTTGACGTCGCTCGGCTCAAAAGGATCAAGGCTACGGTACTTAAACTCCCTTGCCCAAAGGACCCGTAATTCAAACATTAATCTTTTGGGACCATGACTTAACATGGACCAAGGGGAAAACCAAACGGTCGAAAGGTCGGCTTTGCAAGGATCTGGATTATGTAACCCAGCTAAAAGTCATATGAGTTGTTTGGCCCAAATGTATTATCCGTCAAGAGGGGGACCCCCAAACAAAAACGGTGGTCCCTTGGTACCTTCTGCCATCGATTCAGAGCTCGGGGGCCATTGAGGAGTTCAAGGTCTTAAAATGGGTGTCTCTCTTTTTAGGTTACAACCAAAATGGTGGTTTTCCTCTTGGTTCTCCAACTCAAAAAAGACACAGCCACGTCAGTATTGGATTGTAACTGCCCAAAACGAGCCCCCCCTCATAGCCTCCCTTGGTCCATAGTATACCGGGGTTATCTGATGGAATTTCCGCAGGTTTCCTACAAGGCGGCTGTGTTTAGATTTGCTCTTGGAATTAAGGGGACGTTGGTTTTTACCAAGATGGTAAGGGGCTAGGCAAACCTCATAATAGTCAACCCCAGTTTATGATTCTGGGTTTAGAGGGAATTCATCCCTTGGAGGGGAACAGTTCCCCTATGAATTCACCGGTTGGTTGATGAATATGAAGGTCACCATTGACCAGGTAGGATTTTGCCCTCCGAGCGCCGCGCTTCTCTGCAAAGACTGATCCACCAAGGCGAAAATCCTCGCGGGCGCCAGCGTGCTTCAGCGAATCCGAAAAAGACAACCCAGAACGTGACTAGAACTGGATCCCGCGGAAAGCACTCAGGAAATGAGAAAAGAAACCAAGCCGGAGTTTGGTGAGTCATCTCCAAAATGCAAGTTGGCGACCCAATGCTTGGACTTCTGGACTACGGGTAGATCTCGGCCAAAAAAGAACCGTTGCCAGTTGCGGTCATATGAGTCATATGATTATGTTGAGACACACACACGCACACAAGAATCGACGGCACTCACCTTTCGGTCCTGGATGTCAGAGTCTGCACCTCATCGCTGCCCAAGACGCCAGGGCCGACCTGAAAGGCTGAAAGGCCATGCCGAGTTCAGTAAAAGGACGCAACACATAGGAAGGAGTGCTCAATCGTGCCGAGGCCCGAGGGAAAACCATATCTGACTCAGCTTCATTTGGGTGTTCTAAGGCCCCCCAATATGAGCTGTCCTTTCCGTTTCCCTGACAAACCGTGTGTCTTTTGTAACGAGCTCCCAACATGATGGCTTTCCTCTTCATTTCCCTGCAAAGCCTCTAAAACCAAAACTGAGACACATTCATAGTTAGGCAACCTGACATATGACATATTTTGAGGGGGCCTCCTAAGAAAAGTCAAAGTGGTCCATCTCCCATTTTCCTTTCCTGGCAAGATTTGACACACACATTGTGGATGGACAAAACACCACGTAAGAAACCCTGGTTTCTCTTTATTCCCTGTAACTACCAACAGTTTGTCACCATGGCTTCATTTCGGGGTGCCCACAGCATCATGGCCTTGGCCTCCAGTGGTTCAGTCTTTGTTGGTGTCCTGTTGAGTCCAGCTGGCAAATGGGTTGTGGACTGCCAAGACGAAGTGGGATCCCTCAGATCCCCGGCTGAAAGTTTAACTTGTGGGTATAACTAAAGTTTAAGGAACCGGAGGCTGGACACAAGGAAAAACATGTCAGATTGGACGTCCAATTGGGGTTTCAATCTCATTTGCAGGGGAGTTCTTTGAGTATTCTCTGAGTCCCTTGACAGGGCAACTCCAATAGGGGAGCCATGGTCTTGGACCGAATTCGGTCCTTCATGGCCCCAAATAGTCAGGCTGCGATGCTCCCCCATGGCTTTGAATCGGTACACGGGAGTGTTATTTCTTGAGTCAACCCCCTTTTTGCGGGTTGAAGGGAAACCTAAGACAATCCTCCCATTGTTTTTTTTGGGGGTTTCCCACAAAACAAACACACCCATGTTGTCTCTTCTTTTTTTTTGCGGGGCATTGCCCACACCTGCCCGAGCCCCGCCCAAACGAACCGCGTGTTGGGGTTGGGAACTCATACTTGCGAGTGCTCACCAGGGAATGAGTTGGAATGACCCCTAGAAATTACCCAAACCCTCCCTTTCAGCTTCCTTTTTAGGGGAACTCTGAATTCATTTCCACATTCCCTGCTGAGCACCAGCAAGTACCCGCCCCCCTCTTTGCTTTCGATCGGGTGGTGTCACCTTTGTGAGGATTCATCACTCTTGAAACCGCTGCCATGAGCTGCCTTGACTCCAGTCACCGCACATAAGGCTCAGGACAGAGAGGCACCTGGACTTCTGGGTATCAGTTGAGAAAGCTTGCTGGCGCGATAGGTAGGGAATGCCCTTCTGTATGTTGGGAATGAACCGGTTTTAGGGACTCCCTTAAGTTACAATTTCACAAGCCAGGACCCACAGAGCCGGAAAATCAACAAAGGCTGGCCATGAGGCTTCAGAATTTGGACCTTGTGTGCCCGCTAGCATTTACAAGGTTCCAACCATCAGGGTCACTCCGAGTTTGCGCAAAGGTTCCAACCATCAGGGTCACTCTGCTCTGGTTGTGCTCCTGCTCTTCAATGTAGTGCGGTTTGGTGTCAATTTTGAAGCAACAAAGCACCACTGATGGGCGGCTTTGGGAGCCAGGCATTCTTGATGCACTCGGCGATGCCGGAGGAGATCTCTTGCAGGAAGTCCGTCTCCTCAGAAAACTCGCATGAGACCCCGGATGGAAGAACCTAGGTGGTATTTTGTTGGGTACTGTCTTGGCCAGCTGAGTTATCACAGAAAAAAAGAACACGTTTCCACTTCTGCTCGTCTTTCGTCTAGCCAAAGCATGCGCATTAGCTTTGAGCTTCGAAGCTCTTGCAAATAAAATGCTTCTAACCATAGGTGTCCTTTTAGGGGAAATAGATGGCCCTGGTAGATAATTAAACCACCAGGTAAACCAGGGCCATCTATTTTTCTAGCAAAACAACCAAAAAGGACACCTATGCTTCTAACGCTCTTGGTCGGTCTTTCATCGTAATACCTTGCTGCTCGGCTGCGCCGTAGGATCTCGATTAGGTCATCCTAATCCCTCCCCCCGCCGCCATGTCTGCGCTTAGGTTTCCCGACCGGTCGGGTCTGCGGCATATGCTCGGACAGCAAAAAGCTGTCAAATCCGAGCCCCTGTCCCCCAAAGAACAACTAAGTTCTTTCACGACGTACGAAAGCCGTGCTCTTCAGAAAATGTGATGCGAGGGACTTACACTTTGTGCCAGTCTCTCTGCGCGAAAGTTGCTCTTTGCAAGTTGCTCTCTGCCCAAGTTGCTCTCTGCAAGTTCTTGTTCTGCGCAAGTTGCTGTGTTCAAACCTTCTCAGCTGTTTGGTCCAAGGCATGATCACTAGCTAGAAGGCCACACGGAATGCGAGCGCATGCTTGTGGTAAAGAAGTAATTATACTCCCGCACCATCGGCAGCTCTAATCAAAATAGATTGCGCGCTTGCGCTTTCTAGACACGGAAACAAAAAAATTGCGGGCCGCCGAAGGCCGGACCAGGGCCGAAATCTTCAAATCCCATTAAAGACATTGGGCTTGAGAAGCCTGAGCTCGTGGTAAACGCAGAGGACACGAGCCACCCCAAAACATACAGGCGAGCTGGCAGGGCTTTCTCGAATCTCAAGATATTCACGCGGAACAACGCGTAAAACGCGCGGGGCATTGCACGGCGACGCAACCTAGTATTCGTAGCGCTGCAAGCAATATTTCTCCAATGATGTGACAATCCTAGATCGTCATCGAGCAGCTTGTTGCACTACTCTGCAGCATCAAGGGGGGTCGGCTAGTATCGCTTGCTAGTGGAAGGATCCTGTGCAAGGAACGCTTTATAACGAACCCTGTACAACGCTCAGGCTAGTACTACTACGACGTACTAGTAATAGTACCAGCAGTGGTAGTACTAGTCTTATGGGTTTTGCTGCAGCAATGTTTCTGCGGCGCTCAGAAAATCCTAGATCGTCATGGAAATCGAGCAGCTCAAACGGCTAAATACGGCTGAACGAGGCCAACAACGGCTGACAGCCAAGTGTAGGCCAAATAAGAGGTTTCATACGGCTTCACCGACTGGAGGGGTGATTTGATTTGCGCTTTGCACTTCCGGTCCTGATTCTGCTCCAACTGGCCGAAGACAGCCTGCCACAACTCACGTCAACTTCCCTGGAGGTGGTTGGAGGCATGTAGGTCATGTATATCAAGCATTTGACGCATTTGGAGAGTACATGTGGATGAATATTGGTGGGATTGTTCTAATCCGCAAACCGCCAATCCCAACCACTTCTAGGGGTTACTGTACCGTGGGTGGGGGCAGGGTCCTAAGTATGATAGGCAACAAAGGAACAATCCTTTCAACACTAAAACGTCCTTGGCTTCCCAGAACAAGTCCTTTTACACCGTGAACAAGGGGTCCAAATCAGGCACATGCAGAACTTGAACGCCAAAAACGCAGCGAGTCCTACTGTGGATGCACGAAATCCTGCACTAAGCAACCATGGGACACCATTGTTTGTGGGTATTTACAGGGGAATCAACATTCCAGGGTTTCTTAGGTGGTGCAGGATTTCGTCCATCCACAGCATGATTCACACCTATACCCGAACTGTCAAATGAAACCCTAAGAGCCTGAACCTCGCACGCTGGTTTGCTTGCAAGCTTTACCTTATCACGCTAGCCGCCCCATGGCTTCGACCGATTCTTGGGCACTCGGCTGAAATGTGGCGCATGTGGCCAGGACGTCGCACGGCGGGAGAGGTCGCTGTGCTCGCTGTCCCTTTTTGGATTGCCACAGGTCTACCCGTCAGTTCCGCTTGCCGAAGTGGGGGCTGCACGTTTAAAGGGGAGTAAAATCACCACGGTGGAGCTTCCAGTAGTGGGTCCCGAAGAGCCTGACTTCAGCGGGTTGGCCAAGACCAAACTTTTTGGCCGCTGAAATGGCAACCAAAGCGACTCGAGTGAGATCTTTAGTGGGTCCCGAACCCCAGCAAACCACCAGGGAAACGATTCCGGGGTGTGCAACAAGAAGAGATACTAAACAAACACAATAAACAACATAAATATCACAACCATAATGCAAATATTATATATGTATATAATAAGTAAGTACATAAATAAGTAAATCATAAATAAATAAGTAAATAAATAAATAACTAAATACATAAATATAATACATATATATATATATACACATGTTTATATCAATATTTGTTCATTCCTGTTAAACCCAAAAGCGGAGGGTGTTCCGCGCACCTGCAGCCCGGTCTTCAAGAGCTCCTTGGCCATCTCCTGAGATCCGAGATCGGAGACCGGGCGAAGGGAGATGAACTTTTAGATCTCAGATGTAGAAAGATATGAGTCGCAATCAAAACCCGGCATTAAAATGGTCGTAATCCCAGAACCATGTACAGGATTAAGAAGGCGGCCGCAGCTATTTATGGTTGGGATCGTCCCTTACTAACCTTCATCTACCCAGGTTTTGATTGTGACTCATATGAATTTGGTCAACAGAAAACAACTTATCAGAACAGAAAGATATAAATTGGTCAACAGATATATCTGAACAGGATATCAGAAAACAAGTTGGTCACCAGACAGATATGAACTTAGTCTATACCCAATATTCTGATTCTGCTTCGTTGGTTGGTATTTACAGTGGAATCGAATCATTCCAAGGTGTCTGAACGGTGGTGCCGGATTTCGTCCATCCACACTATTATTTTTTTCGGAACATTTCTTTCGTCTGCCCAAAAAAGTATTCGTTGCTCTACCCCAATATTCAGTTTCTGTCTGGTAGACAGGTTCTTTACTCTGTCCCCTCCCCAACAAATCAACTGAACTTATTTCTGATCCCCTGCTAAAAGTTTAACTTTTAGTGGTTTAGTGGAAAACCCATTAGTTTGCAAAAAGTGTTCAAGTCCTAACAGCCCTTGGCAAAATGCACCAAAGTGGTTGGATGTCGAAACGCAGAGACCCAAAAATCGGTCCACCCAAGATTCAGATCCTTCTTCCTGCTTCGTCAATCGGATCGTCGAGATCGAGACCCGGGGCTCGCCAGGGGTCCCAAGACGGGTTCGTTACCAAAGAGCCGCCGAAAGTTTCGGGGCCGTCGAGGCAATGACTTGACGTTGACGTTGGGGAAGGGGGAGCAGAAAAATGTTCGACTTTTAGCAGTTAAGTGTATTTGGACATTTCAACCACTCAACGACCATAAGAGTAAAAATGTGAAAAATGCTTCCCGTTGCGACAACCATGCTTGGAGCCGAGTGAGCGGGTCTTCGTTTTTTTCTTCCCGTGGCCAGGCTTGGAGGTCCTGAGCGAATCAAGGTGGGCGAAATCAGTACACACCCATAGGTGTCCTTTCTAGGCTGGAATTAGGACCCCAGCAAAAATATATATGTTTTTTGCTGGTTAGTGGAAAACAAAGGGCCCCCCAAAAAGCAAAAAACAAAAAGGGGAGCTAATTCTGGGGAAGCTTTCAGGTTGGAAATAGATGGGTTTCCCTGGTAGATGCGGAGAAACCCGATTTGGGCCCCATTCCAATAAAAGGCCTTGCTCGAAAGCTGGTGTGTCGGGGTCCACCCAAACCATGGGCTGTCCGTTTTCAGATCCCCGAAAAGCTTAACTTTCAGTGGCTCTCCACCAAACCCCAAAAACGTCAAATGGAAGCCCAACCACTAAACCAACTAAAAACCTAAAAACCTAAGGAGATGGCTGGGAACCACCAAGTGAGTCCAAACAGGGCGCTAAAGAATCTTTGAGGTACTGACAGGTCGAGGCTTGAGGCCGGCGCGTTGTTCTGCGCTCTCTCCTGGCGCGATATTTTCGCGGCTCGCATATACGGAAGCGGCGACCGAAAAAAACACCACAGGGTGGGTCTTAGAACCCTTTAAACCAACACCAACAGGGTACCCTGAAAGAGGAAGACGCAGCCACTATGGTGGGGGGGCGGCTGAGCGCGTCCTTCTGGCCGTCTGGTGTCCCTTTAGAGACATCCGAAAAGAGCACCCGGCTGTTGGACACCCCGAGATGTGCTGGGTCACGGTCATGATTCCCTTGCAAGCAATTCTCGCGGCTGTCCAAATTCCCATACACGGGTCTATCACCATCCAGCGAGGTCTTTTGACCAGGACCAACAAATATCAAGTCCAGAAACATGGTTGTTGAAACTAAATTTCCCCGCGATACCAAAAGGCGCCATCTCCATGATGAGCTTATCGCTTCACAGGAATTCCCCCTCACAGAAAGTGGCACTAAACACATATTTTCCATAACCATGCCAGAAAGTATCAAATGTGTGGGCATTTTGAGGGTACCCCTTTTAAAGATTGGGTTGATGAACAAAAGGGAATCCACCAGGAAAAGCTGGCCAGCTGTTGTTTGCCAGTTTGCTTCTTTGGCGAGGAGTCAACCCGAAGCCGCCGCGTTCGGCGAAAGCTGGTTTGCACCAGGCCGTGGTTGCCTGAACGACACCAACACGCGGTTTAAAACAACCAGCGTCTCAAACACAAGATGCTTTCATTTGAAGGGCCCCGCGGTGGCTTCGCCAAGGTTTTTCCCAACCCAAGAAGATATCAAAGGGCGGGTCTTACAGGGATTTGGACCCCCCATGGCTTCGGTTCTCCATTTTTTCCGAACCCAAAAAGGGTATCCTCAAAAAACAACACCCCAGGGGTTGAATCTCCCCCACCCCCCCCACCCCCCTGACCCTCTGACCCTCCGGCCTGTGCGCCCACGCGCGCAGACTTGATCAGCAAGCTCCAAACTTGCAAAGCCGTGCCCCGGACCTGCGGCGTTGATTCGATCTGGGCGACATCCGTGCAAAGCATAGGTGGCCTTTTGAGAAAAATGGATGGGTTCCCCTGGTAAATGGGATAAAACCCACCTAAACCAGTGCCATCTATTTTTAGCCAAACTAACCTAAAAAGGACACCTAATTATGGTGCAAAGTTTGATCCGGTGACTTTGGTGAAAGAATGTCAGACATTTCAATTTGGGGGGGGATACACAAAATTAGATCTTTGGAGTTGGGGTGATATGTAGTTTTCACTGATTTGGGTGGGCCCCCTTCTCATCCCGAACCAAAAGGAGACTGAACAACACTTGCCGCCAATATCTCATTTGCAGGTTAAAAGCTCTGGGATACAATCAAACTCCTGGAAGCTCTGTTCCTCTTTTCGCGGCCTGGTCGGTTCCATGGGGGAGGGTAACACATAACTAAGGTCTAGCGCGGCCTTACTATCCTTGCTAAAGCAAGTAGTAATAAATATAATAAAAAAAGCAAACATCGCCTATGGAGGTGGGCGCTTTGCATGTTGACCCGCTTGGAGCATGAATTTAGACACCCGCCATGTAAAAAGAAGAAGAAACAAAACAAGAACACGAGGCCTGCCGTCTGCCGTGGCCATGCTTGGAGTTTGTGGACCCGCTCCCGTGGTCTGCGAAAAGGTGACGAGCTGAGTCGAAATCGGAAGTGTCCGACCACCAAACTGAAATCCGGAAACAAAAGAACGCCCAAGCACATGGAGTGATTCATGAACAACGTGCTGAGCTGATGAGCATCCCTAACTTTTGACCCAAGGAGCGAAGGAAGCGCGTTTCTGTTGTGTCATGTCTTGCCTCGGCGCCTTTTGTTTTAAGCGACCCTCACGTCAACAATGCGCAATGAAGGAAGGCTTTCACTACCCCCAAATTACCCGACAATGGAATACATCTGCATATATATATATACACATACAAACATACAAACATAGACATAAATACATTTCTTGTGTGCATCCTTTATGTAGTGGCTAAACAGAAACACACCCTTGCACTTCCCCCCAACTCTTCCCATTTTTTCCTGGGGAGCTGGGGCCCAGGCCTCGTCGCAGAGCATGGACATCTCATCCGTGGCGGTGAGCAGAGGCAAAAGCACCTCTCAGGCGCCCATGGACCGAGGTGCAAGCCTCCTGCTGTTTCTTTGTGCAGGTTTTAGAACGCAAATAGGTATACTGATTCCTTTTTTAGTCCCTGTTTTGTTTTCTCGTTTTGTTGTTCTTTTTTTTCCTGTTCATCTTTGATAGATCCTCCAGTAGAGAGGATAGAATAAAGGTATTCTGTAGTCTATTTTAGTAGGGGAACCCTCCCCCAAACAAGGGTAAAAGGGCAATACTGGTGGGCCCAGTTTGTGTACTAAAATTCTGTATATCGTCATTTTAATACAAAGAGGTAAGATGTTACCAGACGTTGACCCAGACAGAGAACTGAGGGTTTTGGATGGCAAAGAGGTACAGCCCTTGAGTGTCTAAACAGTGACCCCAGTTTCGCCCGTGGTCTGCATTCACCACAGGGGGAGCCACCCATTTGGGTGTGTGTGTGTGTTTGTTTTTTGTGTTTTTTTTGGGGGGGATTATTTTTGGTGGATTTCCTTTTGGCTTCCCTTTGAAAACGAGCCACCCATTTTAGCGGAATTCCGGAGCTGCCCCCGGTCCACCAGGCTGACTTATCCCTCACTCCGAGCCCGATCCCTGTGACCTGCCAATGTGGCCGCAGCCGGCTCCAAACTTCTTGGTGGTTTGTGTCCCAAAAAAAGAAAGGTGTCCTTGACCAATCCTTTACGTGGCTTGACTTCCCAAAAAAAGGACACCAACAGAACCGCTTAGCTCAGCTGTCTATCCATGGCCTGCGCAGGGCCAAAGAGAAAGCAACACTCTCAGGTGGCAACCCTAAGCCCATTTTTCTTTCCGGCTCGGAGACCCAGGTGTCCTGCCCTAGAATTATTTTCTTGCTGGTTCGATAGGAAGGGATTCAGTTGGCTGGGGTTCACCCTTTTTTGGTGTTCTTTCCTTCGTGAGAGTCTCCGAAAGGATGCAAAATCCAGACAAAACGGGCCCCAGTGTTTGTCTTGTAGCATAGGGTACCCGCCAAACAAACTGCAAACCAAACCTGGGCTGCCCTCAGATCCCCCGCTAAAAGTTCAACTGGGTCAAATGGAAATTACCACTAAACACTAGAAACCTAAAAAGCTAATGAACCGGACGGCTGGGGGCCACCAAGAAACTGGGCGATAGAAACTTTGACCTGCGAGCGGAAAATCGCAGTGGCTCCCTGGCCTTGGCAGTGTCAGGGATGGCCTCGAAGTAGCCTGCCGCTTCGGTCCGACTGCTGAATCCCAGTGCTTCCAGGCCGGCCGCTGTACACACCCGGGGTCTCTTGCGGTGGATAACCCTACTGCACTAGGTCCTCCAGTGGTAAGGTTAGAATAAGGTTACCCTATTTTTTTCGGTAGTCTATTTCAGTAGGGGAACCCTCCCCAAAAAAAGGGGTAGAAGGGCACACAGCGAACCGGCTCTCTCATTTACCGTGGTAAAGGTTCTGTGTGTTGTTTGTCTTTGGCAGCCCCTAGCAACAGTCAATTCATGGGCTGAAGAGAAACTCGCTTCTGTGGATGGGGCCAACAAGTCAGAACTGTTTGTTTGCCACAAACAAAAACCCACAAAGTAAGTCCGAAAAAGAACTCAGGGTTTCTGAGGGAAGCAAAAGAAAAACAATCCGCTGCAAACAAATTGCCATGCTGAAGCGAGAAGATCTGTTCCCCGCCTCCCTCCATTTCAGTGACGAAGGTATGCAGCAACTGCACCTTAGCGAAACTCGATTCGCGAAACCGGCGAAAACGGGGCCCGAAGGCGTCTCTACGTGACCGAAGGCAAACCGCCGTACTTTTCCCCAGTGGGTGACTCGTGTTATTTTTGAGCTGGTGCCCTTTTTGTGGGTGTTAAAGGGCCACCCAGTTTGAGGGGTCTTCAAAGAACCCAAGTGGGGGATGTTGTTTGCACGATGGACTCCCTGCACAAGGAGCCTTCTCTTCCCCAATCAAGTCAAAAGGCTTCTCAAATATTTCTGATGGCCTGAAGATAATTTCCCAGGTGTTTATGCTTCGGGGTTGCCCAACTTTCAAATTGCGTGATGCAACAAAATATGATGAGGAGCCCACAGAAACTAATGGCACCTACCCGGACTGTCGTGTGCGCTTCTTTCAAATCACACTTGTAGGCACTCACAGTCCAACTAACAAGTGAATCAAGCGCCTTTCTGGCCGCCGATGCCAGCTGAACCCGGCTTGCAACAAAGATGCCAGCAGGCTTGGACCTAGAAAGGATTCAACAGCAAATCTCGGTTGCAAAATCTGCTCCCCTGCTAAAAGTGAATAACTTTTAGTGGTTGAATGGAACACCCATTAGTTGGCGCCAAGCAATGCCAAAGAAATGCCAGGGTGTCAGCTTGTTTTGGGTAACCTGGGCACCCAATGGGACCCTGTTCCGGCCACTGGCCATCCACGTTACCTGGGCAAATGTCCCCGGCCAGCAAGCCCCCTTTAGCTTTCGGCCTGATCCAAACGGGTTTTTAAAATAGCTACCCCAACCGTCGCGTTGCTTCCGCATCCCTTGATTTCCTGCAAAAAAGTAAGCCCAAACATCAGCCTGCCATTAATTGGAACTTTGGTTTGGTGGTGAGGTGGTTTTCCATCCACCCTCCACAAGACCCAGGAGTTCAATCCAAATGCAAACCACCTATCGAAACACCCTCCAAAGCAATACAATAAACATAGGTGGTATCCCTAACAACTCCGGAACCCCTGAAACCCTCCGGAACCCTCTCTGAAGGCTGCCCGAAGAAAAACACAGAGCTTATCTGGGCAGAGACCCCATCGCTTTCAGCTGTTGTGGGAACAAGAAAGAGGTCCAAAACCTTAAACCTCCCATCCAAACCACCAAGAATTTAGAGGTCAGTTGCCTGAAAGGGTCGCCTCCAAAAAGCGAGGAAAAAAACACGTGCACGGCGAAGGCACTGACTGCATCATGTCCTGAAACTTCTCCGTGTGGACTCTCACCGTCTTGCCGTCCCCCGTGAGGACCTTTCAGCGGGCGATGGGCGATTTCTTCGCCTCCCGAAAGACTTCGAGCACACCCATGGCCCAAAAGGAGCTCCACCCAGCTTTCGCTGTTTGCGTCGAGAACGAATCCAACTCTGTCGCGTCTGACTGCGAAGCTCAGCTATGCATGCGGCCCCGAAACTGTCAAGCAAAAGAACCTCGGAAGCCGTCTCAACAGTCCCCCTCCCCCGTTCTTTCTTATCGCGTGGTCGACACAGCTGAAGGGCAATAGCTGTCCAATAGCTCCAAGCCCAACCATAGCTCTTGGCCTCGCGTCAGGAACACCCCACGCCCACGCCAAGAAATGCAAGCAGCTCCACTCCTGTCCGCCTGAGTTGACAGGCCCACCAAAGGTCGTTGCACTGTGAAGAAACCTGGCAACAACAAAATAAGACGTGAAAGCCGAAGAGGTGAAACTCCAAGTCCTCCAACACATGCCAGAAACACTCACAACCCATTGACTCCAGTGGAAGGAAAGGCTCATGCTACAAGAGGCTCGGCATGCAACACCCTTCCCAGTTCGACTTTTCCAGGGCAAGCTGCGCAAATAACTGAGCGAATTTTTCCAGCACGGGTTGGACTGCAAGTTTCTGTGGATCCCCCCTAGGTCCTCCAGTAGAGAGGTTAGAATAAGTTGGTACCTTTTTTGTAGTCTGTTTCAGTAGCGGAACCCTCCCAACCAAAAAAGGGGTGAGAAAGGGCACCTAGCTGGGGGTAAACCCACCCGTTTTTTGAAGAATCTCCTCGGGGGGGGGAGGCTCCTGCTTCTACAACCTTACCTCCGGGATCTCATGGGCACCTGATGGCCAAAAAAGAAAAAACACATGCTATTGACCACTAAAACGGTCTTTCTAAAAGCCAAAAAAACACCACCAGCAACGCAGGGACTGAGAGTTTTCCCTAAACCTCACGGAATCCGGGTGGAACCCGATGTTCACGGACAAAGGCGCCACCTGGTGGGGGGTTCCACGCGCCTTGACGTAGTCGTCATCGTCATCCGCGCCGGAGTTTCCTGCCTGGCAAGACTCCAGCGATAGCTTTTTGGACATGTGTGCCTATGCGGCACACATGTATATACGGTTGGTGTGTATATATATATAGAAACAATGACACACGTACATACATACATATATATATATATAGTAGCATATGCATGGATATGCTTATGCACTACATGCTTGCATACACATGTACATACATGTGTATATATATATGTAAGTGTATATATGTATGTATATATATATATATATAAATTATTACAGAGACGTGCCTGTGCATATGCATATATAACTGTACACATACACGTGTATATCTTCAAGCATGCGTCGTGACACGTCTAGAAGAAGGTTGGGTTGCCAGGCTCCCTGAAGGGACCGACTGAAGAGACCGTCAAAAGACCTCTGTGGTTGGTCCCCATTGCAAAGGACAATCAGGTGCAGCAGTGGAGCCATAGCTGCTATAGCTGACCTTTTGGACCAAATTGCGATGGTTTCCCTGGTGAAATGGTGTATAAAACCAAGCTAAACTAGTGGAACTAACGCAAACGAACCTAAAATCGAGACCTATGTGTAGCAAGAGGCAATGGTGAGAACCGGGTCATTCGAGAGGAATCCCTGGGTTGTGGGAGATCTCGTCCGCTCTGGCGAAGCCAGCCGCTGGAAAACAAATGAATGGCTGCCTGACGTTGGGAGATGTGGGACTTTGCTTGCAAGTCTCTGCCCCAAAGTTCTGGCAAATGACTTCTCTGTGATCACTTCCTGAGTGGCTTGCCCAAAAACGTATCCAACCTTTTGGTTGTTTGAACATAATCTTCCAACAAAAGTCTTTGAAGTCCACGAACTCGAGCGACTTGATGCTGAAGGCCAACGAACTCTGGCTGGTTCATCTTGATCCCTTTCCATGCAGGGTACCGCGGAAGAAGACACACTCAAATTGAAACACGACTCCTTCCTTGGCTAACTCAACGCATCGCTCGGCTCTTTTTTGAGATGTCCCCAAAAAAACTCCACACTGGTATCTTCCCCAGTTCCATGGATCCTGAAAGGGGAAACCCGAGCAGATTTTTCCAAGAAACGCTCCAAAATGATGGGAACTCCTTTGCTATCAAACTCAAATACAACGAGGTTTGTGGCTGCAAATTTACATGGAGCCCCCTTAAAAAAATACAACTAACAACAAACATGGCCCCCGCAAAAATCCGCCAACACTGCGGGGTTCGGGCGATGTCCTTACAGAACTCCCGGTAGCTCCGAAAGGCTCGTCAAAAAGCCAACTTGGACACCAGCTCGCTAAGCGCCCCTTCCAATCATGAGCTGGCTTGTAAATCTGGGGTATTAAAAAGCAACAAAAACTCTTCTCCCCGCGCCGAGAAATGGGACATGAATGCATCCGCCTGGTTGTTCAACTCGTCCAGGCGGAGGTTCCTCGCGCGAAAGAAAACCGAAGCTGCAAGGGCTGCTCCGGGAGCCACATGCGGGGAAAGAAAGGGCCGTGTGTTTTGGGGAACCCACCACTTTGCAGGGTCCCCCCCCATTTTGAGACACCCTTTTCGGGCTCAAGAACATGGGAAGGCCAACCTGCACAAGTTAGTCAGATTCACCAAAAGAACTCAGGGAGATCTTCTCCTTTGCAGTTTTTACTCTTTTCTGTTTTGAAAAAGAAGGTTGTTGGATATGGGCAACCAAGCAAACCAGGGAACTGCTTGCCGGACGTAGGCACTCTACAAGGCCCTCTAGGGCAGTGTCTGGCACGGCAAACACGAAGCAGAAAGGGAACCGCAGAAGCTTCGCTCCTCGCTTGATATTTCGCGACGGGATGGGACCCGAGAAAACGGGGGGGGGTTAACCTCCGGTCGTGCTTTCAAAAAGAACCGAGAAACCGACGAGCCAACAAATTTGAGGGTGCCTAAGATTCTCCCTGGACAAGCCCAAACAAAGGCATTGAGCCAAACACGTGTCTTTCAGCCGACGGACCGGCCGGGCCAAAACTGGCCATGACATGCCCCTCTCTGGGCATGTCCGTTTTCGGATAGACCCCCCAATAGTTCTTGACTTGTGGCTTCAACTTTCGGACACCCAACCACGAAAAGCCAACACACAACTTCTGGGTCCTCCAGATTAGAGAGGTTAGAATTAAGGGTACCTTTTTTCTCCCTCAGAAAAGGGGTGAGAAAGGGCACCACTGGGGTCCCCCAGACTTAAACCCTGTCCGGAACCAGATGATGGAGCCATGGGCAATGGGCAGCCGAACAGCCAAGCACTGAGCGAGATCAGCCCCCAAACAAAAAGCGCCGTTCACCCACCTGATCTTCCGGAACATATCGAAAGAAAACTATGAAGCCCTCTATCACTTGAGGGGCATTCTTTTGTTTTTCTACCCACAACCTGTTTATTGGGCTGACCATAAGGTAAATAAAGGTCCAGAGGCTTGTTTGGGCTAGAAGAAATATGAGGCCCGCCTTTGCGAGGGCGTCTTCTTGCGCAAACCTAATTCTCTGAAAGTGGCACCTTCAAAAGTTGTGGTTTCCCTTGAAACGATCGTTTTTGATGTTAAGGAACCATCCCCCAACACGACGGGGTCAATCAATCCCAGCGATCTCCTAGCGCCCAAAAGCCCAAGAGGACCACCCACAAAGTGTTGCAGTGTTCATTTTGACCCCTTCGGCGGCTGAACGTGACGCCAAAACTCATCCCAACAGACATGCCCCAAAAGCTTGGGATAAAACACAACTTGTTTTTGGTTCATGCGGGGCTTCTTTGCGACCATTGTCCTATTCAAAAGCCAGATTGGTTTCCTCTGATTGCTTTCTACTGGAAAGACGGAAACCTAGAAAGAATGGACAAGTGATCCTGAGAGTATGGAAGCATTTCTCGACCCACATCTGCAGTACTCCAAGACCAACATATTCAGATGTGTTTCACATCTCGCTCCGATTTGACGCCAGGCCTGAAAATGCCCGGCAGCAGAGGCGGCAGAAACTGGGCGAAGTCCTCCCCGGCGGCAAACGGATCTCAAAATGGTTGGGAACCCTGAAATGCCATGGTTTCCTTCGTCCTTTTACCCACCGGCGGGGAACCGCAAGAACAGACACGCCCAAAACGAACTGGAACCGTGCTGGTCGATTGACCTGCACGAGTGTTGGCCATGTTGGGAAGAAGAGATATCCCTGAAGTCCTACCTGTGTTTTACCGACTAGGTCCTCCAGTAAAGAGGCTATTTTTGTGTCCATTTTAGTAGGGGAACCCTCCACCAAAAAAGGGTGAGAAAGGGCACTACTGGGGGACCTATCCGAATATCCTTGTCTCAGGCAAGGTCATTGACAACTCACAAGGAAACTAAGGTGACTCAAAACACAGCAGAACTGCTACGAACCTTTTCTCCTATCATGCTCGAGGCCAACTTTGGACAACGGAGAAGGCTTCAAAGGCAAATCCAGTGCAACCAATTTGCAAATCATACAACCATTCCGAACCTGAAGCAAGAATTGGAGTCCGAAGCAGAGCTGTGAGCTCGTTTCACACTCGAATAACCCAGCATGCCTCTTATAATGTTCAACCTCCTATGTTGCTTGCATGTATCTGGGCTGTCCTCACACCCCCTTCTAAAAGTGAATAACTTTCAGTGGGTCAAATGGAAACCCCCTGAACCAACTAAAAACCTCAGGAATGGCTGGGAACATGAACCACCAAGTCGTTTATTTAGGCTATCGAGGACCATCAAACACTCTCAGGACACGCTGCCAGTGGCCCTGGAATGATCTTCCCAGGAAGTCAACGTCCGCGCAGATGTCCGAAGCGGGCATGTTACCCTATCTCCCCGCAAACAAATGTGGTCCCCGCGGGCCCCCTGTTTTCTTGTTGGCGTCGACATACCAGAAAAGGGCTAAGTCTTTTTTGACATCGACTTTGCGAGGTTGGCCTTCAAAACCTACCAAAGAGGTGTGCCAACTCAAAAACAAAACACCAAAAACAGACCCAACCACGGCAACCCAAAATACCAAACCAAAAAGGTCAACAGTCGAAAGGCTCGATCCGTGGACGGCAGGCTTCTTCCATTCCCAAACCGTGGATGGATTGCGAACGATTCCGCGTATTTACCGGGGAAGCGAAAATTTTCCGGTGGATTTCTGAACGGTGCGAAATGGATGTGCCACAACCCATCCACAGTCTTGCAAGGGCAGAAACGTCCCATCCTGCCTTCTTGAGGCAGGTGCAAATACGCTCGGAGGCCTCCTTGATGTACCTTCCCGTAGAGAACCGCAGCTCATACGTTTCCCATGAAATTGGGCGCAAAAATGCAGTCCTGTGAGCTTGCCTAGTTATTGATGGGGAACTTGAGTCCCGCCTCCAAGACACTACTAACACATGTACACAGTTGTTCGCTTCAAACGACGCAATAATTGCAAATAACAGACCTTTCAAAATCGAAACGCCCAAAAACCCAAACTGAAGAAACAAACACGTTTCGCGTGTTACGAAGTGAAGTTGGGCATTTCCTAGATCTTCAGGATTGCAAAGCTGTCAAATAAGCGTTTCCAAACCTTGGTAACATGATGAGCCTTGTTGCCATCGCAAAAGAATGCCAGAGGTTAAACAAAACACACGCACACACAACACACAACACACAACACATATACAAATATATATATATATATACAACACACACAACACACAACATACACACACACAACACACACACACAACACACACACACACAACACACACACACATACACAACGCACACAACGCCCACAACACAAACACAGCACACACACACACACAGCACACACAAACACACACACACACACACAGCACACACACACACACACAAAACACGCACACACACACACAACACACACATACACAACGCACACAACGCCCACAACACAAACACAGCACACACACACACACAGCACACACAAACACACACAGCACACACACACACACACACAAAACACACACACACACACAACACACACATACACAACGCACACAACGCCCACAACACAAACACAGCACACACACACACAGCACACACAAACACACACAGCACACACACACAAAACACACACACACACAAAACACACGCACACACACACACACAACGCACGCAACACAACACACACACACACAGCACACACAAACACACACAGCACACACACACACACAAAACACACACACACACACAAAATACACGCGCACACACACACACAACGCACGCAACACACACACACAACACGCCACAACACTCACACACACACAAACAACACACACACACACATCACACACACACAAACACACAAACACACAACACACACACACACACATCACAGACACACACGCAACACACACACACACACCACACACACACACACCACCCACGCGCAAATCAACGCTTCTGAACCTATGGCCGCCAAATCGCAAACCTATGACGCCGCTGTTCGTTGGCAGTCTCAGGGATCCGCCGAACTCAAAACCTGGACTTCTGTACCGGGTTTTAATCATGCCTCAGCTGGTTCCTTTCCTCCCAAGGTGCTACCTTAAGTATGAGGGCCTTTGACCCCACAAAACAACAAACAATGGGGTCTTGGGATTTTAGGGATTGTTCACAAAACACGGTGCCGGGGGGGTTTGTCCCAAGACCCCGGAAGAATGGACCCGTCCGATCAAATCCGAGCTTGAACATTTCAACCAAGAATGCGCGCTTCTGATTTGAGTTGTTCAGTATATATATATACACATAGACGCATGTATACACGTATATATAGAGAGACAGAGCTGTCTAGGCATGTGTGTGTGTTTGCTTGAGGACACCCTTTCTAGAGAGTTCAAAGCAAAGCCGCCCATTTTGAAAATGTAAACAGTGACATGCACCTCGCGTTCCCTTAGACAACCTTCCTTTTGGTCTCCGCTTAATGGTAGTTCTTGTTTGGTGGCTAATCTTCTTGGGGCTAGTTTTCTTCTATGAAACCAAAAGCATTTCCCCACCGTTTTGGTTTTGGGGAGCAACCTGTGTAAAAAAAACACATGAAAGCACGGCGTCAAACGACACCCAACGCCATGTGGCGCCAACATGGTGGCCAAGGGAGTGGCCGGCCCCCGTCATGGCCAATGAGGGCAACCTGTTTTCGGCCTGCGCCTGGCAGTGAACCCAAGCAAAATGTTCATTGGAGGTGTTCTGAAAATCTGTCGTTTCTGGGCAGCTGTGACAGGCGCAGCGTTTTTTGAGATCTCAAAGTCCTTCCTCTGCTGCATCCAGAGGCTAATTTGAAACCATGACGTGTCCACGCATGTCGAATTAGTATTCGGTCAAGTGGTGGAATCCATGTGCCTGCGAAGTGCGCAAGAGCGGGGGCTCCTCAGCGCCTCAGCTGAAGCTTCAACCAGGAGGCCCTACCACCTTCTTTGCCAAAGCTGGAATTCGTGACATCACCACGTGTGCGTCCACAACTTCAAATCCGGAGACGCCAAACAGTGATGCACCATGCCATGGTGGAGCTGCTCCCTTTCACCTGCTGTTAGCACATCGGCGCACCGCCAATGCTTCAAGCAGCACAGGTTCCTTGGTCGCCCGCACGATTTTCCGAAAGCAAGGCCACGGGAGGCGCCACAGCCGCAACCCAATGGCCGAGAACGTCGCCAACAATGGTGCATTTTTCCGTGGAGTTTTCAGCAGGTAGCTATGGTCTTCGCTCGTGCATCTGGGCTCGAAACTATGCTGGGCCACAAGAAACAGAGACAAAAGTACGAAAAAACAAAGACACGATGCCTTCCCAACCTGGCCAAAGCACCGATCTCATGCTCTGCCACGGACATGCTTGATGTGCGCCAGAAAGTTTCTGGCCTCGCTTGTGAAGGTGGCGCTGCTCCATGGCCACCTTTCCGCCCTGTGGGAAACTTGCAGCGCAAGTTCTGGTGCTGGGCGCCTGTGTGTTTAGGAGGGGCCGCACTGCGCCGCAGCAGCAACTTTTAGGCTGCAGTAACCCCCCTGACACTTGTGCGATCGTCATCTTTGCAAAAACCTGGTCGCCCGCACGCATTCTTCAGCTCACAACGTGCCAGCCAAGGAGCTCATAGTCCTGCCCGGCTCTACCAGCCACGCGCAGCTCTTGTGAAAGCAGCGCGCCGCTAGGAAGGCGGCTTTTTGATCACCAGCAAGAAGCTTCACGGAGCGGCTGCCCCTTCTGTTTCGTGAGGGCGGTGGCTGAAGCCCTGTCAGCAGGCGCAGTTTTCGCAGCGTGGCCAACATCCTTGTTGCCAGCGTCGCTGCCTATGACGTGCCGCGAAAATGAACTGGAAGCTTTCGAAAGCCCTCAACTTCTTGCAAGAATTCAGGAGGGCCAGGCGCACTGCCCTGAGTCACTTTGCCTGGCAGTGGGAGAAGCAACGATTCGTTGCAGCTGCGACGCGTCCGCTGTGCTGGAATGATTGCGTCGCAGAAGCCGCTAGGGGGCACATCAACGCTCCTGCGCGCCCAGCTGGTGGGTGTGAGTCCAGGGAATGATGCGGGTCTTGGAGGGTCAGCGGCAGTATATTCCATGCAAACGGAGACGGGCGTTTGGGGACTGGCCGCTGGCGCCGACATGTTGGGTAGACGGGTTGGTGATTGGGAGGGGGGGGGCTGCGGGGATGGTTACGTTTTGGGTAGCTCTGTTTGGACATCGTTGGCTTCTGTCAACAGAAACGCGAGTATGTGGTCCATGACATGCGTCGTGTGCTGACAGCCCAGGCACAGCTTGCGCAAAGCCAGAAAGAAGTGTTTCCATCAGGGACTCTGGAAGTAGACGGAGTGCGTGCAGCAGCTCGCAGACGCCAACATGACAAGCTCCCGCGCAGCGCGCAAGCAAGAAAGTATGCGCGGAAGATGAATTTTGTAGCTTGAAGCTCTGCTCTCAAACAGCCCGCCACAGCAGCCCAAGTGCATGGAGCGTGCTGACTTTATGGGTGCGCTGCTAAAGACGTATCTCAGGCACAGCCAGCTCTTCTCAGAAGGTTGGACCCATCATGCGCACGTCCAGGTTTTCTGCAGCGTTTGTGCTCGAGCATACGCTGCGCCTAGAGGGATTTTGCCCAACACAACATAGACCACGGAGACCTCTCTTGGCTTCTCGCGGCTCCCAAAGAGCAGCAATCTACAGCCTGAGACCACAAAAGCGCGTGAGAAGTGCCACGCCTGCCAACGCCGCGTATCCGAGTTCCTAAACACGAGTACGCAGGTTTGACAGCACTTGGATGGCCACGAACCCCATAAAACACCGTTATTTGTGGTGCGTTTGCATACTCCGGACTTTGCGTCCTCTGCACCTGCGCCTCAGCCCGGGCTAACCCCCCCTCCCCCCCCCGTCAACCCAACATGTTGACAGTGCTTTGCTGTGGATGTAGTCCATTTGAGCGGCGGGTGGCGCCTCGGCGAATTCGTCCTGCCTGACGGCGGCCCGGCGCATATGCTAGAACTCTGGCGTCTCCAGACCATGACCGTTTGCCCCGACAGTGTGCGATGCCGTTCTCCGCCCCCATTTGAAAAATAAAGCGGGGGCACTCGCGCTGCACATCGTCGGCCTGGCATGGGAGTTCGGAAGGTACGGGCGTAGCACAGGTCTAGGGTGACCAATTCGTTCAGTGGCTTCGATCACGAATGGCTGTCTTTTTGGGAGGGCACTCTTTTCGGACGGTAAAGGGATACCAATTAAAGGAAAATCAATCATTTTTTGCGGGGATGTCTCAAAAAGACCCCGAAAGCGGCGTCAACGGGGTCCCCTAAGGACAGACTCAAACGTGTTCAATCAGACATGGGTCTAAGAAATGCTCCCAGAAAACCTCGATGCCGAACCGCCTTAAGAAATCAACAGTGGCTAAATTTGTATACGTCCATACTGTGGATGGACGAAATCCTGCACCACTTTGGAGCCATTTCAAACCATTGTTTGTTGTTGTTTGTAGGGAATCATCATGCCAGGGTTTCTTAGATGGTAGAGGATTTCGTCCATCCACAGTATGGGTCTGTTTTAGTAAGGTTGCACCCCTCAACATATCGCAACTCCTTGATCTCCCTTTCTGAAGCCACCGAGAATACCAACAGCCCAATTCTCCATCTACCTTACAACAAAACAACGAGTTACCACTCTTCCTCCCACAAACCAAAGGCACCCGGATTCCTGGAAGATCTGAATTTTCCTCGCGCTGCGCGCCTCCACCTGCGTGCTCATCATCGCGCCGATGGCCTCCTTGGCATCGTTCAGGAACTTCTCCTGCGTGGGGATAAACACCCTACATTCGCCAATGGTATCTTTAAACATAGTAAACAAATGAAGCCTTTGTATTCAATTGAAGGAACTTTAGCTTGATTGGAAAGAAGAGACCTACGGTGATGTCTGACCTTCAGGAGAAAAGGGGTTGATTTTGAGGGACGGATTTCTTGTGTGGATTTTTGGGAGCTTCGGTACCTTGGTACCCTTTCTGGGCAAGCAACGAGCAAACCATTTTTTGGGGGTTACCCTAGTCGTTCGGATTGGTAAAGGAATAAACCAAGAGTAATGTTGACCCCTGATTAATAAACCCTTCCAGCTGTTCCTGAGGGGGTCAGGGGGTCGTCTGGAAGAAAGGAATCCCCACTAAAAAGGGACCCGTTGCCAACTGGGGGCTTGTTAATAAGGGTCGGAATTATCTTAAGACACTTCCAGTTGGTCGAACCTCAAGGTGTCTAGGCCACAGGTGACTCGGTGACTCGGCGCCGGCAAAAAGATAAGGAATCGAAGCAAGCACGGCTGAACATTTGCATACGTGCATATGATGTCTTCCCTAGACGAATTCAGAATTTGCGGTTGTCCTTTTGGTTTCTCTTTACCACTGAAAAAAAGGGGACCAACTCCAAAAAAGCTGAGACACACACCCACACCCACATGTCGGGGGTGTATGTCCGAGTTCCATCCACAAAAACTCATATAATTTTCTCACTTCCGATAGAGTGGAATGGCCAAACAAGTAAAGTTCTACACTTCTCATGTTTGCCACTAAAATGGTAAACAAAAAGTGACCAAAGACCATGAACTCAGGAAGTGACTTTGGCTAGGGTCCTCCAGTAGAGGGGGTAGAATAAGGATACCCCCTTTTTTCTGTAGTCTATTTTAGTAGGGGAACCCTCCCCCAAAAAAAGGAAACGGTAAAAGGGCACCTAGCTGGGGGACCAAGTTGGATATGACCACTAGTTGATTGGTTCATTGACTCAGTGTATGGACGTGGCTCCAAAGTCAGCGCGAGCTTGGATTTCACATCGCACAACCCTACCAGAAGGACACCCTCTCCGATTCTTTGCCGGCAAGGCTCAGTTTTGGGAGAACCGGAGAGCCCAATGCAGATGTCAGCTGCACTTGGATGTTCAAGTTTAGTAAGTAATTAGGTTACACCAATAGATATAAGTCAACCACCACCACCCTGCCCCCCCACCAAAACAAACAAAAACAAACACCCAAGTCAACCACCGCCCCCCCCCCCAAAAAAAAAAAAAAAAAAAGAAGAAGAAGAGAAACACCCCGGCCTTGCCCACGGCGATGCCCAGCCTTGCGAATTGGGCACTGGGTGTGGTGCAAAGCTTTGGACCTGACTTAGCTTCAGGGGTTGTCATTTTCCAGGTTCCTTCCGAAAATGGCCACACTCATGGAGGCTGGGAGGGGGAGGGAGAGGGAGCCCAAAGCCCAAACAAGCCCCCACCAAGGCCTTCCTTAGGGGGCTTCTTGGGGCTCCCTCCCCCCTTGGGGCCTCCCCCCCAGCCGTGACTGAAGCCGCAAAGGGGGGACCTCGGGAAGGCACTGGAGCTTGGTCATTGGTCAGCACAACATGTGGACATGAGGTATACCACACCTGTGTAGAAATCTAGGTGTAGAAACCAATCTGTAAACAACACTGAAAAACCATGGTACGTTCATTTGTAGCCATTTTTTTTCACCACGCACACACACACATTGACATGTGCATGCGTGCTCTGTATACGTACATATTCTACTGCGTGTCGCGTGTAGTTTTCAGTCGGATGCAACAAGTAGCCTGTTGCTACTGCCGCTCTCGTTCGGCATCTCGGCATCTCGGCGCCCGGCAGCGACATGCACTCGAAGGACTTCCCGCGCAAACGGTTCTCCTGATCATTTTTTCCGACATGTGGTCAGCTTCCCCTCCTTTGCCCAGTTTGGACCCTGAACTGAAAGGTTCACCTATTGGAACCTTGACGAAATATATACCAGGGAAACCAAAAGGTCAAAAGGTCGGCTTTGGGCAACTGAGTCCCCGAATTGGTGGTTTGGATTGTTGGTGGTTTGGAGGTCTGGGGCACATTTACTATGAGAACCAGGGACTCAAATCCTCAAAACACCCATCCAAACCACCAATTAAGGGTTAGCTACAACAGGGCACCCTCACGATTTTCGGCATCGGAAAACCAGCATGCTCCTTGTCTTATTCGCCGAATCGGGGCCTTGAAGGGAAACTTCGTGTGGAGCACACCGAGCGGCGGGTGCGGCCGCGCCCAAAAAGAGGGTCCGCCAAGCAAAGTTTGCTCCATGGCGGTTTTGGGTTCTATTTCTCAGTTGTTCAGTGACCCTGGAAAAAAAAGGGAACCCTTTTTTGGGAAGACCATTTTAGTGGGGAAGCCACCAAAAAAATAAGGGAAAAAGGGAGCCACTGAACAACTGAGATTTTAATCTCTACGGGAGCATCCCAAGAATCATGCCCCTGTCCATGGACCAAATCCCGTGGTTGGTTCCAGTATTCAAGTCGGCTTGTGCCTATGTTTTCTGCCATTCGCACATGTTCTCGCAGATGGGGTGAATTGGGGTTTCAAACCTAAAACTAGAGAAACACAAGTCCAAAGGTTGATGTTAGGACCAGGAAGCGGGCACTCACTTGTCCAAAGGACAAGTATTAGCCCTTTGGGACCTTGAGCAAAAACGGGCCAACAGGGGAATTCCAACTTAGTGATTCTATTTCCCTTTATAGGAAGCCAAGAGAACCAGCCAAAAAAAAAACAAAAGCGGTCTCTATAGTGGGAACTGGGAATTGTGGGCAAGGGTTACAAGGTCGCTTTGAACAACGGCGTGAAACAATTTGCACGTGCGCAGGCTGGCAGGTTGGCTCTAGAGGCGCGCCTAAACATAATGGGCCTCAATAGAGCGAGGAGGAAAGACTTCCTTGGATCGTCCTCATTTCCATCCCAAAGATCTTCCCCGATCCCTAACGTGCGTCTCTCGTGCGGAAAAAACAGTCTGGACAACTTGAGAAACTGCCCATCCCCGTTTTGGTTCTATTTATGCCTTCTTTTCAAACATTGCCCTGGATCGGAATCTGAATAAGTTGCCCCTTCAGAGTTCGGGCGCGAAATTTCAAAACTTTGCTCCGTCCTTCTTGCTGGTGCAGGTCATCACAAACTGCTTCAGCATCGGCATGATGCTATCATAGTACTGGACGAAGTCCTGCGACTTGACATGACTTTGACTGGGTCTTGGGAATGATATCGAAAGTCGCGCCTGTGGGTTTATGTGATATTGTCACCAAAGTCTTCTCCTAGCTGGCAGGTAAAGAAGCGACAACCCGGTTTCTGGCTTTGCGAACCTTGAATGCGGCTCCTTGCAGCCCGGCGTGCGGCAAAAACCGATCGAACGGTTTGTCACCTTGTCTCAACAATGGACCAACGCGAGAAGATCAAAGAAGGGTTCGTGTTGACCAAATATATCCTGTTCATCAACAATCAATGGGACCCCCAAGGACATTGCAGTTTGGAGGTAAGTCTCTGCAACCCTAAAGTTCACCTGCAAAGAAAAGTCACCGCTCCAAAATTCGCCTCGGCCGCCAAGGGCGCTCAAATCTCTTCTCCAAAGAGAATCCCGACCAAAATTTTGCCAGGCCCATGTCGGCTGGCCCAAAATCCTGTCCGGCGGGCCTTGAAATTTTCGGGGTTCGTCGGCGTCCAGCTGCAGATCAGGGCCACTGCCTTCGAGGGAGAGTCGGTCTCCGTGACGGACCTGCTGGCCGACTCGCTGGCCCTCACGGGCTCGGCCACGCTGGACGGCCTCACTGCGCAGGGCAACGTGGGCTGCGACCAGCTGCTGTGCAACGACGTGAACTGCACGGACGTGTTCACGACGGGCGTGGACGCCTCGGGCGCAGTCTCCTGCGCAGCGCTCACAGCCACCGGCGCCGTCGCCGGAGCCACACTGACGTCCACCGGCGCCGTGTCGGGCAGCTCGCTGAGCATCACCGGGGCGGCCAGCGTGGGCCTGCTGAGCTCCGCCACAGGAATCACCGGCAGCACGCTCACCATCAACAACACGGCCAACGCAGGGAACTTCACCACGGTGGGCGACGTGTCCACGGGCATGCTGACGGCCTCGGGCGCAGCGACGGCGGCGAGCTTCGCAGCCACCGGGGCGGTTACGGGGTCTATTTTTGTCCGAAAACACTAAAAAATTGCTTTTTTGTCCTGAAAAGCATGATCTCCTGCTGGCCAGGCCTGTCTGACGTGTCTAGGCTCAGGCCCACCCCAACCAGCAACCCGCCTGCTGGCCAGGCCACCCAGCCTCAGGCCCAAGCTTGCCTGACACAGGCAGCAACCACGGCCCCAAGTCATCCAGCAAGCCCAGCCCAGCCTGCCCAGCCCAGGCCCCGGCGCATCTCAGGGCATGCCAGCCGGCTCCCAGCTCAGCCCAGCATGCCAAGGTCATGTTTGTCTAACGTGTCTGAGACTGGCCTCAGGCCAACGACCAGGCTCACGTGTCTGAGACTGGTCTTCAAGCTATGCCAGCTACTTATCCTGTCTGACGTGCCCCAGCCCCTCAGTCCGGCTGCCCAAGCAGCTTGCCCAGGCTGGCCAGGTCGACCTGCTCGCGTCTGGCCCCAAGTCATCCAGCAGGCCCCGCAGTCTGAGACTGGTCTCAAAGTATAGCCTCAGGCCCAGTCCCTCAGCCCGCCTGCTGGCGTGTCTTACGTGTCTGCGACTGGCCTCAGGCCCAACCCAGCCAGCAACTCGCCACCCAGCCTCAGGCCCAAGTGTGTATGAAACAGGCCCCCCAAGCACAGCTCAGCCCAGCCCGCCCAGTCCAAGTTCCAGGCGCAACCAGCAGCGTAGTCCCCACCCATGGCTTCGCAGCCTTGTGGCTGAGACTAGCTTCAGGCCCAGCCCAACCAGCAACCCACCTCAGCCCAGCCTGCCCAGCCCAGGCCCCGGCGCATCTCAGAGCATGCCAGCCACGCCGCCCACAGCCCAGGTAATCAGCAGGCTCAGCCCAGCGTGCCAAGGTCAGGTTTGTCTAACGTGTCTGAGACTGGCCTCAGGCCAACGACACGTGTCTGACACAAGCTATGCCAGCTACTAAGCCTGTCTGACGTGCCCCAGCCCCTCAGTCCGGCTGCCCAAGCAGGCTGGCCAGGCCTTGACCTCCTGCTCGGCCCCAAGTCATCCAGCAGGCCCAGCCCCTTCGGCGCAGTCTGAGACTGGTCTCAAAGTAGCCCGCCTACTGGCGTGTCTTACGTGTCTGCGACTGGCCTCGGGCCCAGCCCAGCCAGCAACTCGCCACCCAGCCTCAGGCCCAAGTGTGTATGAAACAGGCCTTGCCCATCCAGCAACCCGGCCCAAGTTCCAGGCGCGACCAGCAGCGTAGTCCGGCTGCCCGGCAGCCAGCAACCCACCCATGGCTTCGCAGCCTCGTGGCTGAGTTCAGGCCCAGCCCAACCAGCAACCCACCTCAGCCCAGCCTGCCCAGCCCAGGCCCCGGCACATCTCAGGGCTCCCAGCTGGCACCCAGCGTGCCAAGGTCAGGTTTGTCTAACGTGTCTGAGACTGGTCTCAAGCTACGCCAGCTACTAAGCCTGTCTGACGTGCCCCAGCCCCCCAGTCCGGCTGCCCAAGCAGCTCAGCCCAGGCTGACAGTCTTGGTTTTGGATTTCAAACCTTCCGAGCAGGACGGCTTCCGAACATCGAACTAGCACGGGCGAACTGGTGCGGTCACAAGCTTTCAGTAGGATTCGGACCTTCCCAACACTGGATTTCGGTGTTCCTGACCCTTCCCTCAAACTAGGCTGGGCCGAGGCGGGCAACGCGAAGCGTTTACAATTCCAATAGGAAACCAAAGGGCCTGCCAAGAAGGGGTCTGAGCTTCTCAAGCAGGTTCAGAGAACCTGTCTGGTGTGGCCATGTCTTGGTTGACGTTGGAAGGGGAGCAAAAATTCTCAATTTTTAGCAGTCAAGTGGGGATTTCCCACTAAACCACAATAAGCAAAAATGTAAAATGTTTCCTAACAATGATTATGATGTAAGTCCCCGGCTTTTCCCTCCCGATAATGAAAGTGTTGGAGCGTTTCTGCCCACCCCGCACATGCGCTGGCTTGCCTGGAAGCACTGTGGGGAAGCCCCTCTTGGTTGAGGGAGGCACCGTCCGGCGGCGGAACATATTTGTTTTTACGCTATGAACATGTTTCCTTACAACTCCAGGGGTCTCCTGCATTTTGTTACATAACATCCTCCTTTTTAGAGTCTCCTTTTGGAGGATCCGCCAATCAATTCAATGTTAATCTGTAGGGAAGTAAGGCCCCCCCCCCCCCATTTCCCACAACTCAAACTAAGAACCGCAAAACCTCTACAAAACCAACCCGGAAAAGTCCAGAAGCGCAACCTGCAGAGCATTGGGGCTGGTCTCAGAATAGAGCAACCCCCCAAATTTGTGGTTTCCTTCTGGTTTCCCTTACAAAAAAACAAAAACAAAAAAACACCCGCATAGAAGGGCAGACGTTTGGAGCCCTGGCTTGGAGGGTACCCCTTTTGGGAGTCCCAGATTGGAGCAAGACAACCCCAAAAAAATGCAAAATTCCAAGGGACGCACAACATTCGCTGGAAAGAATCACGAGTGCCATCAGTTGTCTAACTAAACAAAGGACACCGATCTGCATTTTCAACCGGATGTCCAAACCCCGGACTCAGGGGTTGCTTTCGCTCGTTTCCATCCCCCCCCTTTCCCCTGGACAGGTGAGCTCGCCCGAAATTGGCACGTGGCATTCGGATCGGATCTGACCTGCTCCATGACCCCGGCGATGACCGCGATGGAGGTGATCGCCTCCTCTCGCACCTCGGCGAGCGCTTTTGGCTTTTTTCCCTTCTCCCAGCTGTGACGGATTCTTAGGCAAAGTGCAAGTTTCTGGGGCTAACTTCAAGCTTCTGGGGCTACCTTCCCCATTATTTCCAGGGATCCTTTCTAAAAAAAACAGGATCCTTCCGGAAAAAACCTCCAACAGCTTGGGATGAACACAACTTTCTAGGGGATGATCCAACAGGCTTCTCAAAATGGAAAACCTTTTTTGGACGCACAAGGAGACGACCCGTTTTTTTAGTCCCCTTTGTTCTGGGCTGTCCCCAGATCCCCTGCTAAAGTTTAACTTGCAGCGGGTTAAATGGACACCTGTCCATTCAACCACAGCTGGGAACATATTGAGCACCCAAACAAAGGTACTTGACGCCCAACTCAGGGACTTGAGTTCAGCCTCTGGGGTTTCTTTTTTCAGGGCCGAATCCAAAGCACCTCATGTGCTGCAGAGGTCGTGGTCGCTTTTTTTCGGGACATCGGGAAGTCGGGCCCCGAAGTGGCAAGATGAAATCGGATCCCGACAGGTTCGGATCAAAGCTCGAGCCAAGAACTGCGCCCTAGCAGAATGCCCTGAACTCCGTGGAATGGCCAAACAAGTAAAGTTCTGCACTTCTCATTGCCACTAACATGGTAACAAAAAGTGACCAAAGACCATGAACTCAGGAAGTGAGCTTGGCTAGGTCCTCCAGTAGAGAGGATAGAATAAGGGTGTAGTCTATTTTAGTAGGGGAACCCTACTAGTAGAATAGGATAGCAGAGGTTAGAATACTCTCCACATTGCGACACCGGACACGGGAGAAAGAGACAACACTATACAATGCCTCGCATGCTTCTCTTTAAACCAACCCCCAAATGGTACCCTCCAAAAAAACACACACACACACACACCCTATATTCCACCACAACGTTCAGCTTCTCTGTAGAGAGGTTAGAATAAGGGTGCCCCCCTTTTTGTCAGTAGTCCATTTTAGTAGGGGAACCCTCCCCCAAAGAAGGGGAAAAGGGCACTGCTGGGGGACCTAGATAAGACATGTTGGCAGATCCCCAATATGACCCTGCCCAACATCCACTTGACAAGTCCAAGGTTGATCCTTTTCCAAGGGAAGCCACCAAACAAAAGCCAGTTCCATTTTCTGAAACCAACCAAAACGCAGCCCTCCAGATTTTGAAGGGAAAGCAGGGATCGAGATGTGCACTGCTAGCCTGGGTTGCTTAACCAGCATACTCGAAGCTGGACCCAACCGCCAAAACCCAGCCCAGCGACCCCGGAAGCCATTTTGGGGCCCGATTTTCATGCGAAATCAGGTGCCACTGAAGTGTCAGGGCGCCAACCCAGGCTAACGGTATTTAAAAAAAAAAAAAACACCTTAAAGATACGAAACTGGACAATCCATGTGGGGTGTACGTCTCTTTAGGACCCCCCCTCCCCTCCCCCAGGGAAAACACATAAAACATGGCGCGGCGGTACCACAAAACGGGTACCAACTCAAAAAGAAACGCAAGAACAACTCATATTGGTTGTTGCTCAAAAGCATGAAACTGGAAGCTGGCAAACAAAAAACAAAGACAAATTTCAGCGGTTTGCCCCAGCTCTTAAAATTTTGTAGCCGTTTGCCCCATCGGGGTTAAATGGCTAAAAATGCGTAAACAAAATGGAACCCTGAAGAAATAAGACCAACGACTAAAACCTGCGGTCCATATCCTGGTGGGTTTCATTTTGACCCACACCCACATGGACAAAGCCCAGAATCAGTTCGCCCCAACCGTGAGTGGTGTTGCTTTGGCAGCTTGTCATCCATTTGCTTAAGAAGATTCTTTATTTTCCCTTGCTGCTTCGATTTCACTACTGGAAATACTGTTACTTTTTCCAGGGGGCGCAAAAGCAAACGAAAAGTTGTATCCCCAAAAACAGGTCCTCCAAAGGTAAATGATCCCCAAACCTCCCCTTTTCGAGCTCCTCCTGCGCCTTGGGGTCTATCCGCCGCCACCGGCCGTTCGGATCGTTGGGGATCGATCTGAGTGCCGGGTGCCGGACGCCTCGGTGCTGCGAGTTCGTGAGCTTCATGACCTCGGGGCGAGCAGATCCGATGCATCCCCCGGGCTCTGGGAAGGACCGAGGGACGCGCAGAGGAGAAATGCAAAAAGCATGTGGGAGGTTTCGGCGATTTTGTTCGAAACAAAATGGAAGAACAACACTTAGCTCAATTTTGTGATATTCGAAGAACAAAAAAGGGGAAAAAAAGAAAAAAGGAAAAACACAAGGGGGAGAAGAACACTCTTAGCTCACATTGGTCAGCTTCCCTGGTGATTTCCCGTGAAGAGTTTCAAAAACTGCTGCCAGGTTGCTGCCAGACTGATCCCACCCAAGGTTTTGCCCCAGAGGCTTTGGCTTCGACAGTTTCACACCACCTGCTTTGTTCGGCCAGGCTAGGCAGGTGGTTCGCCATTTGGGGTGTAACTTTCGCAAGTGGAATCCCAACGCGGGACCTTGCAAGTGGGTTGTAACCTGGCTTGCCAACTTGGCTGAACCAATTGTGGCTATGCGTAAAACATCGGGGGCACACAACGGGTGGTTTTCGTTTCGGTCTTCCTTGAAACCAAACCCCAAAACGGTGACCTCAAAAACAACACAAACACAAACACCAACAACCACACAACTAGTGGCGTTCTTTGTGGTCTCCCTTTGTGGCATGCAGCTTGTCTTCCAGTAAGCACACATCTAGCTCCAAACATTGCGACACCGGACAACAGTACACTATACAATGCCTCGCATGCTTCTCTTGAAACCAACCCAAATGGTACCCTCCAAAAAAAACACACACCCAATCTTTGACAGCCCGAAACCAGCTAAGAAAGCACCCAAGTGCAGCCGCGCAATGGTGGGGAAATGGCCGATGTGCTACAAACCAGGACCGTCGGAATGACCACTTTGGCCAAGAGGGTTTTCTTGGTATCGTAGGAAAGCTTGTAAACCAGTCTCCCACAAGCGTGCATTGTACTCTTCGAACCCTTCGGTTAAACAGAGAGCATGTGGCTTGCTGTGACTCCGGAAATCGGGCTGTATTCCAAGTCAAGCGTGTCCAAATTCTTCTGAGGGGTGGGGGGGTTCTCAAAACGGGTTCCGTGAACGGTTTCCCCAAAGCAATCCCAAGGTTTAGATCTCCAGGATTAGGGCACCATGAAGCTGGTCAGACAAAGATTTGTGGGAAAGGTCGATGTTTTCAAGGGGGAGCAAAAATGGCCCTGTCGATTCACGTCTTTGATACCCCTCATATCCCATGTTCGATTTGCGCAGGTTTTCCACCTGTACCCCCCCAGCCAATGGTTCGTCGGTTTTGGTCTTGAGGGGTCTGTCGAGAGCGCAGGGGTCTACCTTGAGAGCCATCCTCAAAAGAATCTAGAGCACCATCTATTCTTTGCAGTCCTTTCCAGAAAGCCCGAAGGCGTTTCACAGCCATGGTCGAAAAGAATGGGCTGAATCCACTTGACGTTTGCTGACCCATTGGTTGGTTTTTGCTGCCCCCCCTAGGTCACACTTATCCCCACACCCGGGTTTTCAGCCTTACATTTACTCTTTCTCACTTCCCGAGTGGATTGGCCCAAAGCCGTCCAAACTTTTTTTTAAAATCTACCGCTAGGTCCTCCAGTAGAGAGGTTAGAATAAGGGTACCCTTTTTTCTGCAGTCTGTTTTAGTGGGGGAACCCCCCCCCCCCCACCCCTCCCCCCCCAAAAAAAAGGGATAAAAGTTGGCACCTAGCTGGGGGATCTAGACCACCAAACCGGTCCAAACCCAAAGAGTTGAAAGTCCTGAGCCACCTCTGGGCGCTCGCACGAGCTTCTCCATGAGCGGTCGGGCGTACCTGATCAAAAAAGGCAAACATGCTGGGCCCAATGGATTCACGAGAAAAATACGTAGAAGGTTGGTCGACATTCAACCCCGATGTTGACATATGTGTTATCTCATAGAAAGTTGGCACGCAGAAAATAGGAACATATGTCCTCTCATCACTTTTAGTCGGAATCTTACGTCCAAATCAGCAATGTTCACTTTAGTTCCCACACCTAAATCGAAATGATTCCCATGTAACAAAAGACCCCGCTTCTTGGACCTCGCCGGCAAACATGCCTATGTTGCTTTTAGCGGTTGTTTAGCAGATTTCTCCCGTGTGTTTTTTTCTCGAAGGGTCAAGGGTTTATGATCTTTAACCAAAATTCAGAGCAATGGACAGCTGGAAGGCTAACCACTGGGACATTTAATTGTGGTTGACACCGCCTGCAAAAAAAAGTTTGCCCTTTTTCGAACATCCGCTGTTGTCCCAACAGCTTTAACGTCCGAAGATCCCAATCAAAGCCAAGGAAAAGCCGAATGAAGTGCCACATTTTCCCGTTGTACTCGTGGGTGTGTCGAAAGGGGCCGATTTTTGTCTGGGTCGGAGTTCCGCTGGGCTCAGTTTCCACCCAGTGGATCGATGTTTCTTACCTCTCCCAGTGGATCTTTTTACCTATCCAGTTATATGTATAAACCAAGGGAACCGCCCACAAAAAGGAGTAAATATGGGTAGTTGGGATCCACTAAGCTTGGTTCATGTGTGGTTCTGGTATTGCATTTACCTCAAAGGCCCGAAACAAAGCTAGTTCTGCCTGTGCAAGATAGAGCAAATGCCTCCCGGAAAGCATGGTTCAGTTTGAGACTTCTCACCACTTCAAACGAACCTTCGTCTGGCCGCATTGTCCGTTTCTTCAAACAAATCGCATGCAGTGGGACTGCGCAGATTTGCACCAGGTCTAATCCAAAGGCAATGGGGTGAGGTCTCCTCGCAAGTGAAGTGTCACAAAGATTCGCTGGCCTGAAGTCCGTGGCAAACGTTGGACATCCTCTCCCCTGAATGGACTTCAAAGCGGTCGGTGCATTGGAACCACAACTCATGCTTAACTTGTCCATTGATCCCCTTGGTAGCACCAAACCTTCCTCCAAACCTAAAAGTCAACAGAACCCAAAAACCTCAAGAAGCCAAAAACAACTTGATCCAAGAACAGTGAGGTTAAACCTTCGGTGAGATATGTCGAACATCTCACTAAACCCAAAAAGCATCTTACTGTCTGAGGGAACCGCCAATGGTACATTCGATCGGAGGTCTCCAAACTCGTCAACTCACTTCTCTCATGGGTCCATTCCCCATCCCCATTCCGCAAGCTCTCTTTGTGCCCCTGCGCGCAAGCGCCTTGCGCCTTTCCTTGAAGGCTCCTTGTGCTAATTGTGCAGTCATTCGCCGGGTTTGTCTCAGAATTGGGTCTCCTGAAATGGAACCGGGGGGGCTTGCGCCTCCTTCCATAGAAACCCGCTGCATGAATGCTTGAAGGACCTTCGCAAAATCCCGGAAATCAAGAATTGGTTGTGGCATTGATGCGACATCGGAGGTCAAACCTACAGTCAGACTTCCGGAAGTTCTTGGAAGACCAGCTTTGGGCTAAATGGGTAACCAATCTACGAACATGATGAGCGCCATTCCCATCGCAAGCCGTTACGAGCTGGCAAGGGCCTTGGCCCAAGACGAGCGGCTGGAGATCGACAAAACTCTGGGCAGGAGCGCTTGCTCATTTGGCCCAGTTTAGGGGACCAAGACAACCAGTCACAAGTGCTCCCTCATTTTGACACTGTCCCACACATGCTGCTTTCCACCTATCGCCGTTTTTGTCGGAGGCTGCGGTTTCGCGGTTGAAGCACATCGCGCCAAGGTGCTTCCAGCTTGAAGTTCACTCACAGTGACTTGATTGTGGTCTTTTACGGGGGTTGTCTCGAAATAGGATTTGGACCCCGGCCCTTTAACTAATTGAAAATTATTCAAAACAGCGGGAGGGACCCAAGCGAGAGCTGAGGCAGGAGTGTCTCCCGAAATCTACCGAATAGTAATCAAAAGGACATAAACACCCTGACCAAGAGAAATCCCTTTAACTCAGCTGGAACAGAGGTGTCTTTGGACATCTACGGCAAAGCCTCCTTCGAAGGGAGAACACAAACCTTGGAAAAGCACCCAGAAAAAAGGAGACAAACCCGGAAGACTCAAAATGTCCCAGCTCCATCGGAGTCGGAAAAGCGCGTCCTCCTTTTCGTTTTTTCGACAAAACAAAGGCCTCAGGCGTGAACAAAGGCAATTGGAAGACCCCTTCCTCACCTGATAGGCCCCAGTGGTTCCCACCTCGCAACTGCTTTGTTCACCAGTGAAACTCAAATTTCGCCGATTGGTTTACGGGCCCAACAAAGCAGATATAGTCGAAACGGCATCCACAGATCAGATATGCGCCATGCTTCAACAGGAGAGATTTAGATCCCCCTTGGGTGCACACCCAAGGTTAAAACGAATCCTCTCTGATAGGAACTGAACAAAACCCATGGACTTGAGGAAGCACAGAGCCTGTCGCAACTCCATGTGTATCGGGTCATGGCTTAGGATTCCTACGAGACTCAACCGACGAATAAAAAAGATATCCATCGGAACCCTTTTTCGCTCTTTTAACTTGGCACATGGACAACTCCCACGCTTTGTCGAAACCTGAAAACAAAAGGTTCACTTTTTTGGACCGTGACAAAATGGAGGGGGAAACAAAAGGTTAGGAGGGTTAATCGGGCATGCCCAACTTTCAGCGGACCAACTGGATGCCTTTATCGCCGCTCCGAAACGGGCAAAAACGCCCGTCAGGGGTCAAGTTTCAGACTATGGAACCCCTTAGAACATGGTACCCAATTTTTGTCAAACAAACTCTACGGGGGATGGGCAAAATCCTGCACCACCCAAGAAACCCTGGAAGGATGATTCCCCTGTAAATACCGGCTTTAAGAATGGTTTCTTAGGTGGTGCGAGAAGCGGATTTCATCAGCTTGGGATTTCCCTGCGGGCACCAGTTTTTTGTGGATTCATCCCTCTTAACCTTCAAGATTCCTCAGCCGTTCGGGCTGCTAGGGGCTGTATGCAAAAAACATCGCCCCTTTCGCTCGTGCGACATTTCTCGAACTCCCAGAAACGAGATCTCAGATGCCATGAGAAAAAGCGCGGGCCACGCGGGGGGGGGGGGGGGGGAGAACGCACTTCCAAAGCCTTGTGCCTTCGAGGAGATTTCAGCGTCCCAACTTCCCACTTGGCCATGGGCCGTCTACCGGAACCGCCGGAACCGCTCAAGGAGTCTCCGAGCGCTGCAGGCGGACTCAAATGAGGTCCACGATGTCAACGCAGGCCTTGGAGATGTGAAATGGACTTGGAGTCCTTTGAGAAAAGTTTGTTTTTTTCCTGTTGTGGGTACCTGGGTTCAGGATTAAAAGGGAAACCAAAGGGAAACCAACAAAGGTACCCACAAAAGAAGAGACAGAGTTCTATGTTTCTTAACTCCAGGTCTTCCTTGTTTTGTGGGTACCTGTGCCCTCCCTCCCACATAGCACCTGACAGAGGGCCCCTTGAGAAAATCGATCTTCCAAATACCCTCCCACAAATGCTTCATTTTTGTGGCGTCCCGGCCGTGGAGATGTTCTCACACCCGCCGCTTGGTTTTGCGGACCCCGAAAAATTGAAAGCAGGCAGGCAGCAGGCGGGTTGGATGTATCCTTCAGGGCTCCCTGGATCCGCAATCTGGGTGTTTTTGGTGGGACAACAGTTGGATGACTTACAACTGATTGCCTTCCGTGAGGCACCTGTGGGAGAGTACTTGGAAGATCAATTTCCTCAAAGGGCCCTCTGTCAGGTGCCATGGCAATATGGGGGAGTGTAGATACTCTAGTTGCCACAGACTTAGTGGCTTGAGTATCCCAGTGTGGCAACAGCATGTGCCATAGTCCAACGGGGGATGGTCATTAGCCTCTAAGAATTTTGGACAACCATGGAAAGGCTTCGTAGTGTAAAAACCATGGGAATTCCCAGGAAACCAGCCAGGTTTTGATGGCTAGGTTCTCAAAATGGCCCAAGGGTTGGTATGTCCATAGACCACGGCCAGTGTCGACCATGGACCATTCTTTGGGGCCCAAGTGTAGAATTTGCTTGCAATATTTTAGGACTTGGAGTCCTTTCAGAGACATAGAGCTCTGTCTCTTCTTTTGTGGGTACCTTTGTTGGTTTCCCTTTTAATCCTGAGCTTCATCAGCGGTTTTTGTCTGGCTCGGTAGCAAGCTGGTTTTTCTACCACCACGGGCTTTTCGGCTTCAAACAGTTTGCACCTGTTTTGCGTTGGCACCCTTGTTTTGGCAGCTAAAGGAGAACCACAAGGAAGAAACAACCACCCTTTTGTCACTTCCGGTCGAGTGGAATGGCCAACACAAGTCCCACCTCGTCGCTCGCCACTAACGTGGTCAAGTCCAACTTAGGGAGTGAGCTGAAGAAGCCGCAAGAGAACCCACCATTTAAAGAGAGGTGCCCGGAGGAAAAAAGAAAAACGACAGACCCGTGTTTTGAGCCATGGCTTTACTTGCCAGATCTTGCTAATGCTCAGGGAATGACCGAGCCCGGGTGAAACCAACTGGGAAAAGTCACAATTCTTCATTCCAGCAAATGGAAGGTTTTTGACCAGTCTTTGTTTGTGTCACACCCGAATCAAATGGAAGCAAGGGTTGCACAGAATCGACCAAAAAAACCTCGCCTCGCGCGAAAAAGAGGAGAAAAAAACAAGAAGAGACGGCGCCGACAAAATCAATGCGAGGCGCGTAGTCCTGGTGGATGGCGGCCATCTGCCGAATGCGCGCCACGAGGCCGGGGAGAAAGGCGCTCTTCAGGCCAGAGCCTCGAAAGCGAGACGCACCCATCTGTCTGGCCGGCAGGGCGATGCAGCTTTTGGGAGTTGTTTTTTCTTCTTTTGTTTTTATCAACCCAAGCCAGGAAACTGGGCTGGCGCAAAGGGGTCGGTGGTTTCCCTCCACAAGGGGGGTCGAAAGCATTTTGAGAAGCAGTCAATTGGAGGGTCAAAAGCCGCGGTGCCCAAAGGGCCCAATGGATGGTTTGGATGTGAGTCAAAGGGGTACGCCCCCGCAGCTGGCATCCCTTGTCTTTCCATGCTGGACATATTATTGGCTTGGACAGAGGCAATATTTTCTGTGGATGGACGAAATCCTGCACCTAGGAAATGCTGGCATGATGATTCCCTTGTAAATACAAACAAACTTAACTTTGGTTTCAACCATGGTCTCTTAGGTGGTGCGGAATGGATTTCGTCCATCCGCAGTATTGATCTTCCAAACCTTCCATCTGTGCCTTCTTTTTGGCGAGCTCGATTTTGGCTGGCAGGAGTCACCAGGGGGCTCCACCAGAAAAAAATGCCACCTGGGGTTGCAACACCCGGTGACCTCAGTGTTTTTGTTTGGCGGGATGGCTCTAAGGAATACCCCGAAAGGCAGAGTATCTCTACGAGGGTTCTCGCGAACCCCCCCTCCTTGTAGGTGAAGATTAGATGAGAGAAACACATGGAGAAGAAAAGAGAAAAAGGAATGAGAGGGGAATAAACCGGATGCATCTATTCAGCACCGATTTGCTCATCCGTTGAAAACCACTTGCCCCTCAAGCTCTTCCTTTTGAAATGCTGTCTGGTTCTTGTGGAGGGTAACCCTCGGAACCCCGAGGAACACCTCCAAAACGCTGGGTCAAACCAGCAAAAAACATCTTCCGAATCGATCGGGGAATTGTGAGAATGCTTCAAAGCTTCGAACCAAAACCCAGTGGTTTCCTGGGAGACCCCCCCCCCCTCCCGGCTCGCTCACTCCCAAGACCTCTCACACTTCCAGCAGCAAATTCTTCGAAACGTGCCAACTGTTTGGGGTCGAGGCTGAAAAAAACATCAAAGGGAACGCCGCTCTAAGCCTTTTCAGTGGAAAGCCAAGCGCTCGGTAGAACCCGAGAGCCGCCTTTTGGCTTCCCCTAGGGGATTTCAGGGGTGGTTGGTGTGCACCTAGACCCTCATTCTAAGAGCGACCTTAGGCGCGGGCATTCAATGTCACCAACAGTCACGTTCGGCTGCTTGCTATGGTCTCTGAATCAGATGATAAAGAAACAGCCAGGTTCCTGAGAAGGATCAAGAACAGTTCACCACCAATCAAACTGGGACGCCGCAACTGCTGCCCACGGCCGATTTTTCGCAGGACTCCACCTTCAAACCCCGTCCCGCGTAGCTTCCGTAAAGCAAGCCTTGAAACATCTTTAACCAGGCCTTGTTAGGGTCTTGTTTTGGGAAACAGGGGGAGAGGTAGAGGGGTGGCTAGGTATCCAGAAAAACACTGTTTTAAACAATCAAACAGAAACTTGCTTTAGCAAAAATCCAAACTTGTTTAGCAATCAAACACATACTATTCACTCAGGGGGGGGGGGGGTTGGGGGGGCGCAGCCCCCCCAATTAGAAAACAAATGAAGACACGAATGGAGAAAGGCGCGATTACAAACAAAGGTCACAAAGCGTGAACAAAGGCCCTACAAAGAAGCGGGGCCACTAGAAAACAAATACAGACATCGATGAAGAAAGATTGAGTGCGTGCGTGCGTGCGTGCGTGAGTGAGGCAGCCAGCCAGCCAAAGACCAAGGGATCAAAAGGCCGGGACCAAACAACCAACGGACCGGAAGACCGAGAGACCATACGTCTACAAGCAGTGGTGATTGCTAAAACCAAGTTGTGCTTTGAAGGTCACCCCAGAAAAAGGAGGGGCTTCATTGCTGGAATTCTGGTACTTGGATGGTCTGGCAGAGTGAAATGATGAATACGGCTTTGCATGGGTACCCTTCCTCCCACTAACATGGCACCTGTGGAGGGACACCTTGCCAGGTGACGTGTGCGAGAGAGCTTCACCGGGGGGTCCCTGGTTTCTAACCTCTTGGTTGACTCGAAAATAGGTGGCCTTGCAACACGGCGGGACAAGCCACAGGTTTTTTTCCTGCATCAATCTGGGAACTGCTGGACGCATGGGGAAGCAAGCTGGAAATCCTTTTTGCGCACATCTCACCTCAATCCTGCTGCTGCCGTCAGCCGTTGGCCTGGTTGAATGAGGTTTGCCAAACACCCAATTCAACACACCGGCGAACGGGAGTTTCTAAGATGGTTTGCACTACCAAACCACTATCCCTTGGAACCCCATGGTTTATCAGAGAGGTGCTAGGGGGAAATCATCTATGGCTCCCAGACGGCACCGATGCAAATTTCTCGTGCTGCAGCACGAACGGGTGAAACACTCGTATGTGCGCGACCACGCGCAGCCCCCCCAACTGTTGGATGGTGTATGAGGGTACGCTTGAAAGCCAACAGCACTTTGGCGGCCTATAGCGCTTCGGGGGGGGCCAAGCTGGACATATCCATTCGGCTTGAGGCCCGGCAACTTTGATGCCGCGGAAATTCGCACCAAGCTGTGCTGAACTTGAATACCTCGCATGCGAAACCAGGGCGCGATCGAAATCCGGTGGCAACTGAAGGGTGGCGCTAGGCTTGGATCTTTCGATCTGAATGAGTCCCGATCCCTTGCACACGGTTCAAGTTTGAGTAGTTGTCATACATCGCAACTCAAAAAACTATTGGCTGGGAGCGCCCAATGAAGATGTGTGTTATTGTTTGCTGCACTGTCTGCCACAAACAACTTATGCAAACAACTAGGTACCGTAACTCTAGCACAGTCACCACAGAAGATCATTTCGTGTGTTCGTCACCAAAGCTCACTTCTTGAGTGGCCGTCTTTGGGCCCAAACAAGTTGCAACTGTGTCTGCACCACCAAAATGATCTTACCCAGTCCAACAACTTGAGTGATACCGAATTCAATGCGTAAAACAAGGAATCCGAATCCGGGGGGGGGTGGTTGTCACTGAGAAGCTGGGAAGAGCAAAGCCCAACTTGCTAATCTTTCTGGGAATGTCCTTTTTAGAGGGGATCCGTCTTTGTTGTGCTAGTAACTGGATGGAAACCAACCAGAGCACCTTCTTGCTGTTTTTTTTTTCAACAAAGACGCCCTATATGAGCTGAAGGATTGCGAAGCTGTTGCCTATGAATCGACTCGGCTTTAAGTACCACACTGCCTTTTTCTAATTATTCAAGTGGTGCCCTTTGAAGGGTTGGTTTAAAGGGAAACCAAAAGGAAAACTCAATGTAGGTGGCCCCAAATTTTCACACTACCTCCTTTTGCTCAAGTCCGCTGGACAAAATACAAATATATTCAGTGATAGATTCCCTTTAAATCCAGGAAATATACCACATAAAATCAAAACATATGGGGTTGTCTTTTTGAGGGGACCCCCCCCCTCAAAACAAAAAAACAAGAAAAGGAGTGGATGTCCTTTTAGTCTCGCTTTAAAACCCCACCAACAACGATACCCTCAAAAGGCCCATATGTGTATATATATATATACATATATATATATATATATACATATATGTTCCAGGCTGTGGACCCCCCCCCCCCCCCCCCCCCCCCTCCCCCCCCCCCCCCCAACCCCCCCCCCCCCCCGTGGTGGGGTGGTGGGGTGGTGGGGTGGTGGGGTGGTGGGGTGGTGGGGTGGTGGGGTGGTGGGGTGGTGGGGTGGTGGGGTGGTGGGGTGGTGGGGTGGTGGGGTGGTGGGGTGGTGGGGTGGTGGGGTGGTGGGGTGGTGGGTTGGTGGGGTGGTGGGGTGGTGGGGTGGTGGGGTGGTGGGGTGGTGGGGTGGTGGGGTGGTGGGGTGGTGGGGTGGTGGGGTGGTGGGGTGGTGGGGTGGTGGGGTGGTGGGGTGGTGGGGTGGTTGGGTGGCTGGGGTGTGGTTCGGAGTTGGTTTAGGCTTGGTGGGTTGGTTTAGGGTTGGTTCAGGGTTGGTTCAGGGTTGGTTTGCGGTGGGGTTGCAGGGTGGTTTGGTTTAGGGTAGGATGTTGCGAGAGGTGCGGGGGTGTTGGTTCACGGGGTGAAAGGGGGAGTCTGGGACCGAAGCTGCAGGGCTCACACGGTACTGGACAGCATCCCCAGCATTGCCAGCATCATCCCCAAGATGCGGATGATGCGGGGGAGTGGGGGGACCATACCATTGGGGGGGGGGGGTACGTGGCCCAGGGACTGGTACATATATATGGTACCCCCCCCCCCCCCCCAAAAAAAAAAAAAAAAAAACACAAACAATCAGGTTCAAAACCCGGGTTTTGGAGGGGGGGTTGCAGATATACATATATACATACATACATGTGTATATATATATATATCTAATGCATAACAAATTCCAAGCCACCTCCTCGCTGGTTTTGACAGCGCCCTTGGGGTGAGACGGTTCATCGCCCGGTCCCATCACATCTCCCGTCCTCGGCTTTGAGTCCGCGAGCCAACTGCGGGGGGCGGGTCTTTCGGGGCGGTCCTCCAGTGAGCTTGGAATAAGTATTTTGCGCCAGAGCCATTTTATAAGGGTAGAGAGGGTTAGAAGAAGGGAAAGAATAAGGGGGAAAGTAGAGAGGTCCTCCTTTTTTCTTCTGCAGTCTATGTTAGTAGGGGAACCCTCCCCCAAAAAAGGGGGTAAAAGGGAACTTCTGGGGGACCTGCCGCACGGTGGAATCGGGTGGAAAAGCTGCTTTGCCCCTGAGCAGAGGGGGCCCGAAACCCGTTGACTGGCTTATAGAGGCCCTGTTGCAAAACCTATGACACTAGACAGTTAATCCACCTATGGCCAATGGAGGTTGTGGCTCCAAGGAGTTTGGACAAATTAGACCAAGAGGATAAAACAACCGAGGTCACACACACACAATGAAGGTCCGGTACTTGTAATTTGCCCGGATTGTTTAGCAGACGGAGGTTAAAGTTAGGCCCCATCCTTACGTGGGAAACAACTGCAGAGCCACTTGCTATAGATGGAACCACCCTTACGGCCGTGACGAAGGGTCTTGCTTTGGCAACAGCGGGTGTCCTGTTCAAAACCGGCCCTAAGGGAAAGCTGGACACCATGATGTCGGCATGTGAGTGTGCAATATATATATATATATATATACACATATATATGAACAAATATATATATATATATATATATATATCATTGTACACATGACAAGACTGTATGTATGTCTGTCTGTCTGTCTGTCTGTCTGTCTGTATGTATGTATGTATGTATGTATGTATGTATGTATGTATGTATGTATGTGTGTGTGTGTGTGTCTGTCTGTCTGTATGTATGTATGTATGTCTGCATGCATGTATGTATGTATGGAGGCAGGCAGGCAGGCAGGCAGGCAGGCAGGCAGGCAGGCAGGCAGGCAGGCAGGCAGGCATGTATGTATGTATGTATGTATGTATGTATGTATGTATGTATGTATGTATGTATGTGTGTGTGTGTGTCTGTGTGTGTGTGTGTGTTAGCTTTGCTCTATTGTGTTATGTAATGTAATGTAATGTAATGTGATGCAATGCAATGCCATGCAATGTAGTGTAATGTATGTACGTATGTTACATATGTATGTATGCATGCATGCATGTACGTCTTGCATGGAGTCCCTTTGAAAATCGCCAGGCAAGGGATACCAAACTCAAAAAGAGACACACCCAAATGCGGGTTTCTTTTTCCTTTTGCTTTTTTTCTCGTCTCAGTGGCAACCACTTTGTGGTTTCGTTTCCACCGAAAATCGTTAATTTCTCCCCCCCCCCGGTTCCGTTGTTTCTGGGCAATGGATTCGGCATCACTCAAGTTGCTGGACTGGGTAAGATCATGACCCAACTACAAAGCAAAACCAACCAAGGAACCAAACAGCTGGTTGAATTGCCAAGAAAAGGGGCAACCCCAACAAGAAAACCAAACCCCAACAACAAACTCAACAAACAAATGACACCAAACTCTACCAAAACACCTTTTTGTGCTTCACAAAAAATACACAATAAAATAAAAACAGTATTCCCAGTAGTGAAATCGACTCCTTTTAAGACCAACCGGGGGAAATAAGTGAAACATAAATGGAAGAAACGGGTACCAACAACTATTCCACGCCTCCCCCACCTACCCCCTGCACTCTAGGCCGAAGGTCTCGGCAGCTCGCGGTGCCTGGGCGGCTCCCGGTCCTTGCCCAAGGTAGCCGCTTCGTCCCCCAGCTCCCCGTCGCCCTCCTCCTGAGCGCCGAGCGCTGGGTGGGGGCAGGGGAGAGGGGCGGGTGGTGGGGGGGGGGGAGGGATGGGAAGGATGGGGGAGGGATGGGAGGGATGGGGGAGGGATGGGGGAGGGATGGGGGAGGGATGGGAGGGATGGGGGAGGGATGGGGGGGAGAAATGGGACTTTGTGGTCCAAAACGTGTTGCTTACCTACTACAGACCAACTTGAGATGGTTAAAGCTCCAAGTGAGCAAGGTGATTTGTTGACACCAAATGGTGGGGGGAGGGTTGGGGACTTGGGACTCGGGGGCTTGGGCACCTCCTTGCTCTGCCGTTTGTGTTTGGGGTGCAGGAAAAATATCGCAACCACTCAGGTTCCATGTTGGGTCCCCAAACACACCTCTTCTAAACGGTGTCTTGTCTTAGCGGTCACATTTCAAAGCAAGACTTAGGAATTCTAACCCAGGAGTGGTAGTTTTGGATTGTTTCTCCGATTGTTCGGATTCCGGGCCCATTGAATCAGAACTAAGGCTATTTGAACATTTGATGCTGACAATGTTGTCGGACAAAAAACCACAACTGCCTGGGATGTCCTAGATCCCTTCCGTTTTGGGGGGTCATCCTTGAGGGTGTCACCCCGAATCGACGCCGTGGGGAAGAGTGGTGGAATTTGGGCTTGCCCAAACCCCGCCCCATTTTGCGCACTGCGAGGTGTGTGTGGGGGTCACAGGACCAGTTCTGTGAGTGAAACGTGATTCGAGACACAACATGGAACCCATCACTTTAGGAGTTCCCCATTGACATAACCCTTGTTTATACCACCCCGACCAATTCTTTCCCACACTTGGTATAGTAGCAAACAACTTTGTTTTTTGCAGCCCCCTGCTAAAGATGAACAGAACAACAAACTAAAATCCTAAAAGCCTTCCAACAAGAGTGCAGGACACCTGTTTCTAGCACTGACCAACCTCACGCTCCCTCCGTCCCACGCTCACGCGAAACGCTCGCGAACGAGCCCGTCCTTCAGCCGCATGGATCGCACCGTGGGGCGCCCACGCATGGTCTTCCGAACCACTGCCTACATGGAACTTGCGATCGGTGCGAGAGATGCAGCCCTGAGACATGGCACCCCGAGAGATACCCATCCTCTTGGCTTTCTTTTCGGGGACCAAAGCCTGGGTTCATTCCCTCGTGCTAAGCATCAACATAAGCCTGGGTTAAGAATAGCCCCAAAAATTGGTCGCTTTGCCCGTGCTTGCGGTGCCCAACAAACTGAACCGGAGAGGGATGGCAAGTTTTCGGCCAAAAAAGAGCTTTGATGCTCCCAGCCTCCCAAGTCCTGTACCCAAAATGGGTTGCCCTGGAAAATGGGAAGGATTAAAGTCTGCAGTCCAAACCCTTGACTCATTCAAGAACTACCCGGTTTTTTAAGGGCATCCTCAGCCGGTAAAGTTGATGTGTCGAATCCTTTCAGGGGCCTTGAAAAAAAGGAAGGCCCTTGCCTGTTGGGACACGGGATGAATATTTTGTTGAAGCAAAGGGGAGAGAGAAGCATCACAAAGCCATAGTTGCCAAAGGGAAACAAGGGTCAAAGGGTTATTCATGAAGTAAGTGCAAGGCGAGCACTCCGAAAGGCGTCTTCATGGGAAATCAAACTGCCAAAATCAAACCATTTCTTGGGCGCATGTTGACCCCACCCTGTGATATCCCAGCGTCACTTAAATAAAAGGGGGGTTGGTAGCACAAGAAACCTCATGGCCTCACTTTCAACATGAATGACAACATGGTTGTGGAGCATCACGGTATTTTCTGTGCCAGGCCATTTCCATGAATAAATTAGCGTGTCTGTTTCCAGAGTAGCCCCCGCCCCCCCCCACCTCCCCCCCCCGGCAAAAACAAAAAAATCACGGGAAAATAACAACATGTAGTTTCCTTTGGGGTTTTCCGTCTACTCCCTTGGTGTCACGGAAATGAGTCCGGAAAGCCAAAATTGCATTCGACGAACCGTCCTGCGAATCGAAGAAGGACACCATCCGCATCTCTGGCAGGTCGTGGTTGATGGGACGCGTCTTGTTCATCACCTCGGTCCTCGCGGAACATGGGTCCAAGTAGCTTCTGAAGCTGTACTTGGGCCAACAGGAGGGGGGCAAACTGATCGATCCTCAGGTTCCCCGTTGACCCCCCCACAGGACCAAGTTTTCAACTTCCAAAACCCAGCGGGCTTGGAACCACCAATTCGGGGTGACCTGACTTTAGGGTATAACGAACAAACTCTTTATTTATTTATCTTAAACAATAAAAAAACACAAAAACATTAAAAAAAAAAAAAAAAAAAAAAAAACGTGGGTGTCTTCCTTTGGGGACCCCTAAAACTGGTGAGTGGTTCCTTTTGATTTCTCTTACACCCAACCGAAAAAGGTTGGTACCCAACATGTGAAGCTCGGAATCCGGACCGACTCCGTGGTTCACTCTTGTCAACAGATCTGGTTCAGGCGGTTTCTGACATCCACCGTTCGATGGGCACCGAGCCTCAAAACACGACCGGGCCCCATTTACGAAATCTGGGTTTGTGTCAAAGGGGAACCCTTAGAATCTGGTCCTTTTGAATTCCCCGAGAAAACAACGTCACGGGGGGGTCCCTAAAGCACAAGCTGGTGGCTGAACTGAGCTCCCCGCATGGGCAAATCCGCAGCTCCGGCGACCAGCGAAGGCACCGTCTGGGTCTTCTCGAGCATAAGAATCATCAGGCATTCGTTCATGCCTGCAGTCCGGATGCCGTTCTAAGGTCTGACTCAAATGAACATACCCCACCAAGTCTTTTTTGGGGACCGCCCAACATGGCTTCGGTGTTCCTTTTAGTTTCCCTTTAAAACCCTCAACAGGAGTACCCGCACCCCCCCCCCAACACAAAAACTTTGAAAGAAAGAAAAAGAAGAAAAAGACAAAAGAAAGAACAAACGAGACGCACTCACATCATATCTTGGTTCCTGCCGACCCCTCTGCAAAACTCTCTAACTTGTGGGTCCAGTTCGGAAAATCCGACCAGAGTGTCCACCAAAAAGTAAAGGTGCAAAGATCCGTTCCCACATGGGTGTGGCTCAAAATGAAAGAGCTAGGGCGACGCAGGTGCTAGTGTTTGGCTCCATTTACCAAGGTGCCATTTGGGTACCAATTTTTGAGCCACAGCCAAACAAGCCTAAAGACTCCTTGAGCCTGGGGAAGCCGTTTGGAATCAGAATTACCCCCTTTGATCTTGGTTGACGTTGGAAGGGGAGCAAGCATTTATATTTTTGGCAGTTAAGTGGTTGGATTTCCTAAACCCTAAACCACCACAAGCAACAATGGGAAAAATGTCGCCAACAACAACCATGTGATGTTGAAATTCTCTTGGGGGTGTCCCAAAAAGGAAGCCACGTCACAGCATCGTTTTTCTCTTGGAGGTGCCCTGCAGGGTCCGGACTTGTGACCAGTCCCCATGTAGCCGGACCTCTGAAAGAGGCTCGCTTCCGATCGAGATGTGCCACCAAAAAACGCAAAACCCAAGCTTTTTGGCTGCCAATACAGACCAAAAGAAGTTTGGGTCACCACTGAAAACCCCCAACTTTTGGGGCCTTCCAAAGTTCCAAGCCCAGGAACTCAGGCGAAGGGATCGATTCCAGCGACGAAGGAATCAAAACCTTGTGGGTTTAGGGGGACCGCAAGCCTTGGGGTTCGTTCTATCTGGGTGTCGAAGGGGGGGGAACCGCAATCCTTTTGGTCCCTAACTTAGCGGGACTGGAGAGTTCCAATCCCCAAGGGAACGTGAGTGCAAGGGGTGTTTTCTTAAGGCACCCATGTTCGTTTTGACAGGGACAGGGCAGGGGTCCGTTTT